>VYZQ01063738.1:29801-45025 GCA_013400655.1 Mystacornis crossleyi
AAAAGAGTTTCTGATAAGGAGGTCTCCTAATGGTAGTTTTAGAGCAGAGCACATACATATTTGCAATGATCCAGCTGTCATTGCCTTATCATTATCATCACTGGTCTGTTGTCAACACCTTTCTCTTCTGTAGAATGGTCCTGCTCCTCTGACTCATTTCATCTGCTGCCTTCAGAATATCAGTTTACACCAAAAATTCCAAATAAGGCACATAAAGCCTAAACAAGGACTGTTCCTGTAAAACTTTCTCAGCCTTGTCATTATGATCCATTTCAGTTCCTTCTTCCCATACCTTCACAAAGAGTTGTAGGAAGAATGAGGTTGGCTTGTCATTGAACAGCTAACTTTTCCCCAGAAAATTTCAAGCAAGATCAGATACAGATATTTTCTGTTCAGCCCAGCTGTTAAACATGGATCTCTTATATTTACTGTCAGAAAGCAAACTCTTTTCCTAATCCTTCACTCTACTGAACAATATATGTGCCAGGAACAGACTGTTCCCCAAACAACATATTTCCCTACCAGTGGTCACTAAAGCTTCTGCTCTCTCTACAGGCCAGCAAAATCCTTTGCACGGGTAGCCAGATGTGTTTGTTGTGATAATTAGGCTTTCAGACATCTATTCACCTGTGTGTGTTAACATCGCATTTAACGGGCCTTCTTACAAACAAGTATACTTATAAAATAACGGTGACAACAACAACAACCATAATAATAAAAGAGCCGAAATGAATAGCTGAAATAAAATGGAGTACCTAGCTTCACTTACCCGGGAATATATTTGGATTTGTGTTGATGAAAAGGGTATGAACTAAATGTCCTCAGGGTGCGAGGTGCACACAGCAGAACTCATTTAAACTAAATATCACAATATGTATTTCAAGCATTTGGATGCGTGATAGAAGTTAGAGGAAGTCATTAGTCTGGTCATTAACCAGAGCATAACCTGAGAACAGTATCAGCCATCCTGAAAAAAGTCAAACATATCTGCAGAGTAACGGAGCAAAATCCCCATCCTAGGACAACCACAACTGCAAAGGCAGAGCACAGGATGCTGTATTATTGTTTGGCAAACATCACAGATGATGGAGCAATAGGGATGAAGCACATTCTACCAGTTTGTCAGTGTTTACAGACTAACAAACAATAAGTGTGGATATGTTTTTTAAACAGTCAGAAATTAGCTTTATATTCACAGTGACATATTCAATGACTGAAAATGTCTATCCCTTAACTACCTATTTGCAGAACATGGAGTATAAAACTCATTATCTCTTGTCTCGAACAACAATCAAATACTCTGATGAGGAAAAGAGCTAAATCCATCAAGTCTTCAGCAGCTGTAAGCAATAACCAAAGCCATAGGTTTGGGCATCAAGCCCTAAGTGTCAAGAGAAGATAAAGAAGCCATTTTTTATGGTAATAATGAACCTATAGTCAATAATAATGTTGCAAACATATGAAAGTTTAGTCGGATTTCACCAGCCTCCAACTTCCTTACATACTCTGCTTCAGGATCACATTGAGAAATTTTGACCTTCCCTATTGATTAAATGGCAATTTTATATAGCCAATGATTAGATAATCCAATCATATCTGCCAAAAGTGATCAACCATATATGAAATAAAGGGCAGAAGTTGTGTAATTTACAGTACAAATGAGCTCGTTCCTGTAGCTCTGATTAAATAAAACAAAAAATCAAATTAAATAGTGATCAAATTATAGGGGTGGCACTCTAACAATTTGAATTTTTCATGATTCATTTAATTTGAGACAGCACTTAGCTAAAAACTAAATAAAAAAGAAAACCCTTTTTACTCCTTTCTTTGAAGTTAATTAGTCTTACTTAAAACTATTTCTTGAAACGCCATGGAGCTATTTTCAAAGTCATTCAAGTATAACATCTACACCACACATTAAAGTGCTGACAACATCCTTAGTGATAAATTTAATTTGGGAATAACGTTTCCACTTTTTAAAAATATTTTTCCCAAGCTGTTTCAGTCCATTTCAGAGAGGTTGCTTCTGTTACACTACTGAAATGACATCTTCAAAGCATCAGTTTGGTTTATTGTGTCCTAAACATCACCAGACAATTCAGCCTGGAGAATTTAGGCAACTTTTCCTATGGGAGAAAGAGAGAAGGCAGGTGGCTCCCCCAGGACACTCCTCCTGGAGGGAGAAGAAAGAAAGGTGTCTGTGGTCACTGATCTGCATCAGGCAGCAGATACAGGTACAGCTGGGTATGTCAAGCATCACGAAAGTGATGCATGCACTGGCAGAGCTATTTCTGGAGATGGACAGACTACAGCTGTGCCTGTCAAAGCAGGGCAGGGAAATACTGTGAAGCTACCTCGGAGTAGCATGCATCATTAGACAGCTTTGTGTGACTTACCTTTCTCCACTAATATGAGAATGAAGTTCTTTGAATGGAGAATTTTTATTTAGCTCCTGCCCAAAATGACACCTGGACTACTCTGTCCATTTTTAATCAAGAACTCAATGCCAAAAAAGTAATTAGATTGTCACTGCCCCTCCTACATCCAGGTCAATAGGCCAAACATACACAAGAATGCATGGCGGGTCATTTTTGACAACATAGATTCAGAAATAAAACAATTACTGTAAGTACAGCATCACACCTATACTGTGGACAAACTGGAAGACAGGTTCTTTCTGGGAAAAATGCAAGTGAAAAATCTGAAAGTGGAAGATGGAATGAAATACAATAAGAGTGATTTGGTACTTTGCTTACTGATATAAACTGTAGAAAGAGTTGAAAACAATGTGAAGCTAGAGAGTGGTTTAAAAGAAGGTAATTTCAAAAGAAAATAGTCAAATGGAGGTGTTGAAAGTACAACAACTTGTTAAAATAACCAGTTTCTATTTATAGTAAAAATACTGATTAGATATAAGGAATGCAAGGTTTAGAGTGGTCTTTTTGTAGTTTTTTTTTTTTTTGCTAACACTGTTCTGTGTACCTTCATGTCCAGTACTTCAACTCTTTGGGGTCTAAATAATTCACTATTTTAGATTCTGACTTTCTTTCTGATCCCTGGACTCAGGATTTTCTCCCCTCTTAATGATTAAATTGTCTTTCATTTGGCTGAAAAACTGATCCTTGAAGACCTATAACTGGAGCAAAGAAAAAGAAGAGACCTCATTTGCCACTTCTTGTTCTGCACATTTTGGCAATGAGAGAAATAATGATTTATATGAGAACAACAAATAATCACTTCTACCTTTTAAGCAAATTATCTCTTCTCCTCTTTATTGCCCTCCATCTTTTATTTTTTTTTTCAAGGTAGTATCTATAAAGTAAATAGTGTTGAAAGGCGATCCTTATGCGTGATGGTCAAGATTCAACACAAGATTAGTAAACCTAACTTTAACCTGTTTTCCCCTGAAGGTTAGAGAAGGATGTACCTGCCCTGGGTACTTGGGGGTGTGCCCTTTCAGCATCAAACTAGTTCCCTGACTGTCTGCTCACTGTCTTCAATGCAATCTTTGGAGAAGGACGTCCCCGTAGTAAAGTAGGCTCTACCAGTACCGAAATCTGTGTGTCATTCCAGTTGAGATTTGTTTTCCCTTAGGACCACTAAGGAATTGACGCTGTTGATTCAAACATTAGGGGCAATTCACTATAATATTAGTACCACGGTTTATCTTGAAGTAATTATACTTTTAAAAGGCTGACACAAAGCTATAAAAAAAAATATACTGCAGATAAACCTAGACAGATGATCGCCCATGGAAAAATTTCTGCGGTGATACTTAGAAGAAACTATGTAATCAATTGAAAAACCTATGAAATTCCAAAGGCTTTGAAGAGCCATGAAAGTAGATAGCCTGAGTAAATCAGGTAGTGATCTACGTGGTTTCAATGTAGTTGCATATAACAGAATTTGAGTTTATATTTACATAACATACAAAAAGAAGAAAATTACAGTTGCAAATTCAAGCACATCAAAGGTGACGCAGTCTTAAATCATCTCCCATTTATTATATATCATGATATGGCCTTTAATGACATGATAACATACCCCTACCTCATTAAGTGTGCAGAATGTACCGTGATTAAAGGAAGAATGTTTTACAGTAGGTAAAAAGCACCTTCTGTTACAGCAGAGGATGAAAGCCCAGGAAAGCTGGGTGTAATTGTGGTTCTATCACAGACTGCATATGTGAAGGCTATCAGATGGTAGATAAAAAAGGATTTGGAATATGACTGCACGGCAAAACTTGTACTTGCTAATTTCTGAATACTTTATATTTTCAGAAGTATCTTTCGCTTAACATCATTCTCTGTATGAAATATGAGTTTCATGCAAGGGAACTACAACAAAGTTATGAGATGCTCAACTAGTCTTCAACTGGTGATAAATGATTTTTTATTTCAGTTACATTAAAATACATAACAGTTCTTAGGAACAGTAAACTAGGAAAAGGAATTTTCACCACAATGCAAATTAAATTCTAATAAAGGAATGCAAAGTCATGAGGAAATTAAAGCATTCTTGGCTTTTTAGCTCATCTGATACAAATTTGCACATTGAGTCATGAAATAAAGGTAGTTCTCAATATTCAAAATACAAGTGCACTTAAACTTTTGATGTGTTCTCTTAATGCTTTTCTGTACAAAACATTTTGTTGGTAGACAGTCCTAATCTACACAAACAAACTCTAGTTCTAGACCTAAAAATATCACGGTATAAAGTAAATGGTGCCTTCCATAGCTAACCCATTGTAGATATCCTCCAACCACGTTTTCATTAAAACATTTCCTTTCATGTTTGTTTTCAAAGTATTGCAGAACCTCTTTCTGAAAGCCAAGAAGGAGAAGGCACTGTTTCAATTGTGCAAGATACTTCTTAGACATAAGAAGCAAGATAAACAAGATGCTAAAAGAGTAATTAGTATACTGAATAATTCATGGTCATATGTTAATACATATAGAAACTTACAGATTTATATTCTCTGACTCACTGCTATCTCATTTTATACAGGAACATGTTGTACGTTTTTCAAAAGGTTAGCTGAATTGTAATTGGCACTTGAAACAAAAGCTTAGTGAGAGTAAGAACTTTCATCAACCGCTAGTGTAGCTTAAATGAGAGTTAATACAGTAAATATTTTAAAACAAAACAAAGCTACAAATTGATAAATTATAAACCAAAAAAATTGTTTTGACTGGAATTAAGTTTCTATAATTTTTGCACGCTGAAACTTAATACTGATTTTTAAGTCAGTTCTATTTTTTTCTGCAAGTCAAAATGGACATAAGTACACACAAACACTTTTTATAAATCTGAAAAGTAGATGTTTTTGAAACTGTAATGCTAAGGCTTTCAAATGCTAGAGAAATCTTTTTAGTAATACTGTAAAAAGCAAAAATTCATCACAGAGGAAAATGAGAAAAACACACATGAACTCATTTCTGACTTGTCAACAATTTTGGAGTAATATGATATAAAACCTGTGATCTGCAGCTACTAATACCCAAATATACTGACCTACCAGTAAATATTTTTTGCTCCACTCAAAATATCCTGGCTTTTACTGAGTTCAATATCAGCATTTTAAATTCATTTTAGGACATTGTTTTATATTTAATTTGTTTTAACCTTATATGCGTAAATATCTCTGATTTTCCAATAACTGTAATTCTATATATATTAATATATTCGGTGAACTGAAAGTATTGACTGCTTCAAAATGTGAAAAGTAGTATAAAGGTAGTACTTACCAAATACATTAGCTATACACAGTCAATCTTTAATCTTACGTAATTGGGCTTAACTGGGTTATCAATTGTAACTTGAACGCGGAGTTCTGGTATTGCTGCAAAATGCGATAAGGATTTAGCACATCTTGGAATATGAGCTGTAATATAAGCAGTGTAGTGAGATATTCAGTAACCATTTATGAAAGATTCTAATGTAAAAACAAGGCGGTTAATTATTATTTTCACAAAACAAACTGGTAACCTGCTATAAAATGTTAGGTGGAACACTGGATTTTCTCTGTTGCTGCACTAACAGTACACTGATTTAACCTTTTTTCCCCCCTGCTTTATAGCAAGTTCAAATTAGATTTCATAGTAAGATGAATCAAGGTCCTTGATTTCACATTTCCTGTGAAATCGGTATTCAGGACACTTTCCAAGTTGAAGGCTGGCTACCTGAATTTCTGAGGATAGCTGAAATTGGACGAGGTTCTGCAAACAATTTGTAGTTTATACCTGAGGGGACCAGTTAATATCAAGTGTTTATAATTTATGGATCCAGAAATGGGCTCCCCAGAAGCCTTTCTGGCACCCGTGGTAGCCGCCTGCCCTGCTGTCGCAGAGAGCGGCGCGCAGCCGGCTGTAGCAGGGGCTGGGAGGCTCCTTCCGCAGCCCCCCGCCCAGGATGTTTCCAGAAGAAAGCTCCACAGCTGGATGAAGCAAGGCAGTGACGGCTTGTCTCAGGGTTGTGGGCACAGCAGGAAAGGGAGATTTGCATCCTCCACCCTCCACTGTGCACTGAATGCAGCTGAGCCAAGGCAGGGAATATAAATCTACTCTGTGCCTGCACACATCCTGCACATCGTCGCTGTTCTAACATAAGGCACAAAATCGCACGGATAAATACTGCAAGCTTAAATGTAACAAGATGAGACTTTGGGAACTCTGTTACCATTAGAAACCCTTTCAATGAGGGGTTATTACCAGCACGTATTTTTTGCTCAGACAACGTAATTGCTTCTTAAACAATAGGTGGGCCACCATTCCTGTCCTTGCCTCTGGGGGACCTTCTTTGCCTCAAAGTGCTTATAGCAAGTTATACAGCAAAAACTGCACATTATTAGGTAGGTGGGTGGCATCTTGATATTCTTTCCTCCTCAGGATTCTTCTGGTACTGAACTGAATGTCTGCCAACATTTGGATGAGCACCTGCATGACAGAATGTTTCTATCTGAGTGCTGTAACTATTCTTAGGCAAAGTTTATTTTAATATTCCCTTTTTAGTAGACTTGCTTGTTGCTCTAGATTGCTAAATATGTCTATACCACTCAGCTTATATCCAAAAAACTCTAACTCATAATAATTGATCTGTATCAATTTTTTCGATCATGATTTGTTTACTAAATTTGTTTAATTTAAATACCAGGAAAAAAAAATTCAAAAAACTTGAAAGATTTTCTTCTAAATTCATGCATCTTTTCAACTTAAAAGGAAGCAGTACAGGAGGCCTGATATCCAGACATTATCTCATTATATTTCCTGGAGATATGTCAAAACACACAGCAATGCCCTTCACTAAATAAGATGGAGTCAGGAAACTTTCATACCACTTTTCCTTTAAAGTCACAGAGTTTTTTGCCCGTATTATCCATATTCTTTTTAAATGCTGGAATACATATAGAAATTTGTCGTCAAAGGCTATTTACTAACAAACTAATCTGCAGACCTTCAAATATCTTCAGATACCACTCCTGAACTTCCACTGACTCCCAAAGGCTTTAGTGACCTAAAGAGCTTTGAAGAGACTCTTTTTTTGTTTCCTTCACACCAGTCCGCATCAAAAAAATGATTGTTCTACTGGACTTGTCCACCATTTGGTATTACAGCTCAATGAAAAGAAAGACCCTTGAGTATAAAATTTCATCTCTTAGGGGAGGAGTGGAAAAGGAGCCCTGCAGAATGGGTATCCCAAGCCCAAATTTGCCACTCCCTCACAGTCCACTCTCCACAGCAGGGGAGAGTGGCTGCCGGAGAGACAGTTCTACATCTTTTCAGCACAAGTGACTCAAGATTTTTTGCTTCTCTTTTGTGCTGCTGTGCAAGTGACACAAGGAAGATTGCACTGCACACAGAGTTGGTGTTACGGAAGACTCAGTGTTTTCTCACTAAAGTAAAAATTTCCAGAATAAAAAAAGGTCATGGTTCCTTGACAGACAGCCATATGTAACCAAATAAAATAACTTTTAACCTGTGTTTCTGTTCCAGCAGAAACTCTCTGTGTTACAGGAAAAAAAACTGGCTAACTAATCTATTTTTTAAAAAAGGGCAGAAATAATTTTCAGACATATCTGGCTTGCTCTGTGGAGAGATGTCATAATAGATGTTTAAAATAAAATAAACAGGAAAAGTGACCAATAGAATTATGCATGCATTTTAGATAGACAGTCTATAAAACCCCTACTTTCCATCAGCTCACTAGCAAATGGGAAAGGGTGCTTCTGTATTTTTTCCTGTTACATCCATATGTCTACCTTACTGAGGTACTAGGGACTTCTTGGGGCTGATCAGCACCAGAATAAACGGAGTGTCCCTGTCTGAAGACTCAGAAAAAATGCCGTGCTTCAGAAACTACTAGGAAAAATATTCCGTGAATAAATAAAAAAGTTATGAAGCTGCAGCTATAAATAGAGCCAAGAACATCTTACTTTTAGATCCCTTTCAACGATCAAGCAAAGCAGTTATTAAGTGTGAAGAAATTGCCAGTTTTCAAATGTGGTTATTTTGAGTACATTTACCCTGTAATAGCTGTACTGTTTAAGTTAAAATGCATGCTAGTAAAATGACTCTGAATTGCTAATAATTAGCAGGAAAAATATAAAAGTAATCTTTTACCTTTGTTAGTGAGCTGGTGATAACTCGTTTTAATGGCATTCCAAATATATGTATTTAGAAACAATTGTGAAGCAAATGTTAGATAAATAGGATTATAGAAAAATGTCAAAAATCAAAGATAGGTAGCAGCTCAATCCTTTCCTTTTTCATTGCATGAACACAGGAATTTGCTTTAACATTAAACATTTTACAGTGTACTGCATACAAGAATATATAAAACTAAATGCTGAAAAATGATGGCTAATGATTTAGCTTCTAGGATCTGACCTGTGTTTGATAAAATTGACAGCACCACTAGGGGCTTCCGAAGAAGGAGATCAGACTGCTAGCTAACAGAATCAGATTTTTTCCAGCTGCCAGGAAAATGAAGGTCATAGAACTTGCATCCACGTCGGCTGACATTTGCATAGCACAAGCCCTGACCACGTAGCGTCTCTACAGACAGGTGCATAAAACTTGGTTGCAAGCACAGAATTATCTCCCACGTCTCAAAGATGACTCGATGCTGTAGAATTAGGGCTAGACAAATGTGTGAACTCTGAAAATGTAAATCAATTAGGCTATTTTGGAGCAGAAGAGTTTACTACAATTTACACAAACACAAAGGAAGTGGAGACAAAGGGAAAGATGCATTACCACTTCCCCAACAAAGGTGACCTGCAAGGCATTTAGCCACAGCTTTCAGTGAAATCTGGACAGGTCTCCACTGTAAGAAAATATTTTTTATTATTTCAAAGATTTCTCAAGAATGCTGCTCTTCTTAAAGACCCCAGCAGCGTCTCTGCCAATGGCAAGTCTGTCCTATCTTTACTAACCCTGCAGAAGACTGGTTTAGTAAACCAAAATATTTCACCCCTCTTTGTACGCTTATGTAGCTCATTACTATATTGTTTAACTACTTGAATTATTTTCCCAGATGGAGCAACAAAATGGAATTACTTTACTACTGCTCAATTGCTTCAGTGGTCTGTTTCCTGGGGCTGATCCCAACATCCCTCTTCTCTGTGCAGTCCTTATTTAGAAGCAGCAAGACTTTTGACAGAATTTATTTTGGTTTTGTTTTGGGGGTTTTTTGGTGCATTCTTCCACACTGAATATTTACGGAATTGTACAATTCCAACTTGAAATTCTTGCACCTAAATATCTTGCTGTGAATGTATGGTCAGTAGATGAATTTGACCTGTGATTGAAAGCATCTGAAATTATGGCATGAGAATGTTGTAATGGAAATGTCTAACACAAAAAGCCATATGACACAGTAATTTTACACATACCTTGTCTGAGAACTAAGGATGAATTCTCAGTTGCATCACCAACAGACATANCACACTGAATATTTACAGAATTGTACGATTCCAACTTGAAATTCTTGCACCTAAATATCTTGCTGTGAATGTATGGTCAGTAGATGAATTTGACCTGTGATTGAAAGCATCTGAAATTATGGCATGAGAATGTTGTAATGGAAATGTCTAACACAAAAAGCCATATGACACAGTAATTTTACACATACCTTGTCTGAGAACTAAGGATGAATTCTCAGTTGCATCACCAACAGACATATGGTCTAAAATCTGTTCTGTGAATGTGAAATTTTGCCAATGTAATTTATAATTATTTTACAGATTGGCTTAGTTGATAAGGTATTATAAATGATTTGTTCGTATTGACTTTAAATCCTAGCAAAGAAAACAGCACCATTTACACTACAAAGGAATTGTGACATTTCCACAAACCAGCCAGAGTGTGTTAGGGGTACTTTGCAGTATCGGTTTAAACAAATGACTTGCTATTAACAAGAGAGGCCGTGCATGCAGTTGTTGGTATCAATGAATTTATAGTTTACACAATGGTCATTACTGAAGCAGGAGTCACCATGTGGAAGATGAGTTATTTAAGTAATGAAATACACGTGGGTCTTCAATGAGAAAAGTATGTATTCAGTTCCCCCTTTTTTTTCTTTTAAGTGGAGAGGAGAATGGCTGAGCAGAAGGAATCAGTGTCAGCTCTTTCTGTACTGTTAGTAGAAATAAAAAATCTATTCCTGTGTGGGAGGTTCATATGCATGTTCAGTAATGGCGATGAAGGGAAAAAGACAGAGGCTGTGACTCAATTTACAAGTATTATGGATTATTTTTAATGCCCACTCATTTATTGTAATTCCCGTCCAGAAGTGCTTGAAAAGAAGTAAGCAAGAAGATATAATAAAGCTCTCCATAAATCTCTGCAAATTTCTCAGTCATAACCTGGTGTCTGAGAGGTTCTACTTGTGAAGTGGGAGAAGCAGATGAAATAATTTTTCTCTTCTGAAACCCCCTGTGTAGAGATTCATTTCTTGATCTTTTGTTCTCAAGACACTTGAGAAGTAAAATGTTTATTTCTAAATGACTGCATGTATAAAGATGGAGCCCTAAAGACAGGGTTTGTTTTTTTTCAGGCAGCAAGAAGTCTCAAGCTTATTCACAAAAATGCTCTTTGCCACTGAAGTAAAACTGCATATATCAGAGTCTCTTTTTTTTTTTTCCTAGGGATCAGTGATACAGAAATTCAAAATCACTTCCAAACAATATTTGGCACTGATATTAGTCTTAATTTGAAGCATGTGGTACAAGCCAGAGATGTGATTCTGTAACCAGTTGCCCTTTAAACAAATAGACTTAAAGTTTATAGCAGAAGCACTATCAGTAAAATTAGCCACATAATTCCACTTCATGTAGACTTATTCATAGGGGCAGCTTATCATAGCAAATATTAGCTTTTCCAGTTAGTGGAAGTGTGTGTCTTCCAACAACAGTGATACACTCTCTGGATTCCTTCTCCTTTGGGCATGATGTAGCACAGCCTGCTGCCTCCATCAGAGGCTATACATTACAGGTCAGAGGAAGCACAAGTCTGGAAGCGTGGTGTGGGATAGAGCTTTATTCCCCTGATCTGCACCTTTTGAGCTACCTTAGTAATTTCTGAGAGATTCTGAGCAGTTCTACCTGTCAATGTACCTGCCTGCAGTGCTGTATGTGTGCTCCTTTTCTTACCTCATTCTGAGGACAAGAAACAAAATCTGATATTGTTAATAAATTTTTCAATAGTTCTTATTTCACTTAGAGTGAACAGCTAAAGGCATTGAGGTTGATAAAAAGCTAAGCAGATGCCTCTCAGCGTTTTGCACCTTCTTTTCTGTCATGCAGTATGCGGTTCCCCTGTAAAATGGTTTGCCTTTCATGAGGGAAAACATCTTGGAGGTTCCCACATAAAGCATTTCTTTCTAGATCTCAAATATATCATGGCATCTGACTCACAAACTAAGGATGAGGAGCCCATTTTCATAGAATCATACAATAGTTTAAGTTGGAAATGAGCTTTAAAGTCCAATCCATCACTTTACAGCAAAGCCCCCGTTTGAAACTAATTCCTTCTCAAACTGGTGAACCCTGTTCTGCCAGAAATAGTCCTACCTTGCTCTCCTTCCTCGTCTTTTCCCTCCACAAGATGGGAAGCACATCTGAACCTCACTTTAGCATCCCCAAAACTTTCCAGACAACACAGCTCAAGAACCACATATCCTATTTCCCAGATAGAGCAGTGTCCCTCTGGAAATTTCCAAAGTAATTCTGCTACTGGAAAGCATTTGCATCATATTTTCAAATATTGGGAGGAGGAAAAAATGCCTTCCTAGACAAAGTCTATCAAGTTCTCACTACTCAGTTCAGGTGACTTGACATCAGGATAATCAGTATGCCCATTCAGCCAAATAGCACTCACAGAATTTATTTAAATACTTGAATACTATCCTAATATATTTAGATACAGTTAGCTGTTTATACAAATTAAAACGTACAAAATATTTAACAAAAAAAGCATACAAAATACAAAAGTATTCAGGCATAAGCTCAGTAGTGTTACAATCAGTGTTTCCATATGGCATTAAAGGCAGCATTATAGCTGGAAAAATATCTTTTATTGTTTGGGGTTTCTTAAATAATATTTATTTTATTTATCTAAGGAGGACATAATTTAATTTAATGATATATTACCCTTTGGAATACTAGAAATGCCAGAGCCAAAGTATACCATGACACACAATATGAAGCAGAAAGAACACAGGCATAGCCTTATCTACCAGATTTATTCTGTGAAACAGAATGCAATTGAATTACTTGACTATCAGATTTCAGGAGATGCTCTCAAGTGCCTTTTAATTTTACTAAGGTTACCTATTTTCTTGAAAGAATTTACAATTCAGAAATTAAGAGGCTTAAAAATGTTGCTTCTTACATTTTTCCTTTCCTTTATTGCCATTTTTTATAATAGGTAGTGAAATTGTTCCTGTTTTGTATGCAATTTCTTCACTAGTTTTATGTAATTCGATTTTCTCTTAAAGCCCTGATACCTTCATGGCAAGTTGAAAACCACTGTGCGATAACTTTGCTCTGCTTGAGTCAATGATAAAAGTAACAGAATTTCAATCATTGTGTGTAGGGGCATGGTTTTAAATTCAATGTTTATACTTAGTACCTCGCAGAAATACTTGCTAGGTATATAAATCATGGTGATAGAAATTTAATATTACACATGTCAATGCAGAGTGTGTCTTGAAGGCCGAATTACGCATCTAAATTGCTGAAAGGTTGTGAGACAAATTTATGATCTTTTACACTCATAGAAATAACTTCCTAACTCCAGCTTCGAGTAAATACTTTCTCTTTTCCTGTGTGAAAGCTGATTAACTAGAACTGTTGTTTTAAGCTAACAGTTTAAATCATGTATTCGGATCATTGTTAACTACCAGTCTTGCCGTTACCACTTCATAATGAAGCTAAATTGTGAAATAAAGATGTTCTTCTGGGTTTTTTTCCAAAAGTCACCAAGTTTGAAGTTTTCATAGTGAAGTAGGTTTTGAGTAATTCAGTACCCAAACCAGATGAAGTACCGTGACTGGAAAATGGGGTGCTAAACTCTGCAAAGGGTACCAGAAACTGGCAAAGTCAGTAGTGCGTACTTGCAGCTTGACTTTGTACCTTGTATGCTGTCAGTTCATTAGGGAATTTGCTATGTGCTTTTTATCACAATGTACAAGGACTGTGAGCAGTCCTTCAATGATCACAAAATCACTGGACAAAACCCTCTAAGTTACATATATAGCCTGTGTTCTTTCTTATCTGACTTTAGCCATCAGAGCATTATGTATTGGTTTCATAGGGAGAGAAATACCTTTTTATTTCTAAACTTTTGAATTTATATTAGGCACTTAGAGAGATTAAAGATCACTTTGGGTGATTTAACTCAGACAAAGTCGGTCCTGTGCCAATTGTATGACTGACTTCAGAGCTGTGGAAAAAAAAAAAACTCTGTGAGGAGAAACCGCTTGTGTACATCTTACTACCACAGATCTAATGGACTGTTGTGTGGAGTACCACGACATTCCATAAGATGTCTTGAAGGGTTTTAATATTGCAGGCTTTATTTGGTTCTAGCTACAAAAAATAGCACAAAATCTGCCTCAGTAGTATCAAATATTTTTATCATATCAAGGACTAAATATTCTACTTCCACTTTGCAGAATCTTGGAAAATTGGATGAAATTATTTCATTTACTAGTTCACCAAACATATCCTTTCAAGGTTCTGTTCTGATAAAAACAATATATGAGCTCATATATTACCTATACATACTTTAAACTGGTCTTAAGCTGAAGAATGGGATACAAAGATGCCTATTATTACTCACTTGAATATAAAAATATTGCATATTGTCCTTTTAGAAAATAATCACCAAATTAATGTCTTTTTATTATTAACCTAATTGCAAAATATAATTACACTTTGTTTTAGACATAATTAATAATCATATAAAAATCTTTAGTTAATTTGACAGTAAGTGGAACTAAGAGAATCAATGTTCCTTTTAGAATTCATTAAAAGTAAGAGTTCCTGTACTGTTCTCAAGTGCTGAGAGTTCTGTAATATTTTTCTATAACACGGAAAAGTTCATTTAATAGTCTTAATCCATCTTTTGTAAAGCTACGCCAGCATAATAGGGAAAAACTTGGCTACCTTTCCACCTTTGAGTGTACAAGGAGTGTACAAGTTACTTCCTTGCAAGGAAGTAATTTCAGCCCTACATGCTGTTATGAACTGGGGCACACACTGAGAAAAATCCATGGGCTATCATCTCCCTCAGAAACATTAGGGGGAGAAATGAGTGACACAGCAGACATTTTCAGCAGTTCAAGGAGCCGATGTAGCTCAGTTTCATCAGTTACGGTACAGCTGAAATAATCACAGACCTTTGTGCTTTTGGATGAAGCTCAGATGAATTTTCTTCTCTCCTCACTTTCTTTACTCTTTTCCCCTGTACATCAAAGAGTTGGAAGCAGGGTAAAGTCGTCATCAGTTGTTCCAAAAGAGGGATGACCTAAATATGCGAGGCATCATTCTAGAGCAAACACAGGAAAGGTTCTGTTGGCAGAGATGCACTCCAGGGTGACTGTTCCTTGCTAGGACTACATGGCTGGCTTCCCCTCTTTTCTGGAGACCACTTTCAAAGATAGTCAGAGGATAAGCACTCGCTATGTACTTCTCCCTTAAGCTTATTCAGTTTATGGCGTTG
>VYZQ01063738.1:52523-92508 GCA_013400655.1 Mystacornis crossleyi
TTATAAATTCTTTAAATTATATAATAAAATACATACAATTCAAATACTATGAAGTGAATATTGAAGTAAATGAAACAGAATCAAATTGCTGTTAAAGTAATTTAAGAATTAGCATGATTTGTAAATAAGCTTCCCTCAAGGTTATATTTCTATAAAATATATTACAAAAATGTTGTTCAACTTTTAAATTAATAGCGGTTTACTTATAGTCCTTTAAGTGTCTTTTAATTTCTTTATTCTCAAACCATAGGCAGTTGTTAGAACCTTTACAAGATCTGAAATGAGCAATAATTGAATATAAACCAACTTTAATTTCTTCTGGTTTAAAGCACTATGTTGGGAAGGGCTTTAAAGAAATAGAATTCATTAGCTTAAATTGTAACTACAATATAAATAGGCATACATTAAATATTATAATCACCACGTCCTTGCCATTACCTTTGTGTTCATACTTACAATAAGGCAAATTTACAGTTCCACAGAAATTGCAGGCATCTCAAAGCCTTGAAGCACTTGCAATGGTAATCTAAATTTGGAGCAAAATGATGTAAGAGCTGACTTCCCGGAATCCTGGTGAGGGGCGATGCCTGCGGAGAGCAGGTCTGGGTGGGGCAAGGCCATGGGGCCAGGGCAATGGGGTGGTGCTTTGGAGGTGCTGCAGCAGCAGGGACACTGCTGCTCACTGCCTGGCTGGAGGAGATGGAAGCTGATTTTGCTGCTTGTGTTTCTTTCTTAATAAAGTGTGGCAGGAGGCCAGCTTGCATATGTTGTGGATAGAAGGAAGAAGTCCCCACACCATGCTCAAAAGGGAAGGGAACTGAGAAAAGAGCATGAGCTGGTCTGCTGCTTCCTTCTCCATGCTTTGCACTATGCCCCCACTGATTGGAAATTACTCCATTACAGGTGCAAACAAATAAAATTGGGGTCTTATTAGAAGGAACCACCCAAAATTTAAATGCAAGGACAAAATAATGAGATATTTTAAACATGTGCAGCCACTAAGCCTTTTATCCTAAAACTTCATTCGTTTCTTTGTCCATAGCAAGTTAAAAATGTCACAAATTGCAAGGCTTCTTACCTACTTGGCCCAGTGGCACGTGACACTGGAGAAGTCTGTCATAGGACTAATTATTCTTAGTTGCAAAAACTTACACTGCTTTCAGAATAGATTTAGGATAGGCTAGAAACATGTGGGTAGAAAAGATTGAAAGGAGAAAGGCATCAGTTGGAAACCTCCACTTACAAGAGCACTGTTGCTTAAACTATGAAAATACTTTTTAAATATGTCATCCTCCCATTTTGTCTTTATTCATTGTTTATTCACCTCTTCTTCGTGTATTCAACCCTTATTACCCACCCCTGTCTATGCCTCTTCATGGCTTCTTCTCACAGCTGAGAGATGCTTTATAGACAGTGCCACCGATTTATTTGAATTTCAGGTAATAGACACAAATAATATTTTAGAGGCAGAGAAATGAGTCCAGAACACTTACAGCTTATGCTTTTATATATTGCTCTACTGCAGTGTTAAAAATGATGGGCTGTAATTACTTTAAAATACAATTTCCACTTTGAACATCCTAGAAAAATGCTTTCAACTAGGTGAACTCTTAGCTCTTGACCTCTGTTCTGTGCACACTTGTGAAGAGCCATCAGGAAAGGTTGTTCGTATTGTTACTCGTCCTGCATGTGCATATGATTACTGACACCAGGGAGTACATAGGAGTGACCTTTTAATGCTCCTATGCTGGGCAAACTGTATTTCATTTTTAATTTAATATGAAATAGGGTTTAATAATAATCTCAGAATGAATTTAGGAAAGAATATAAAGTTTAAACGAGGAGAAATCATTCACTGAAAACCATACAGATAACATACCATTTTATCAATTCTAGTAATTTTACTTTTATGCAAATAAGGAATTTGCATGATGATGTGTTTTTCTGAAAAATTATTTGTAGCACACAGTTGTAAAACATGCCTATATACAAGTCCTTGTATTAATTCAATTGAAGTCTTTATTTGTGTTTTTGCTGTTCGTTTTAAGGGCATATGAAGTCTCTTAAATATCTATGAGTCCTTCCTGCTATTTTTGGTGTGTTCAGTGAAAAATTGAAGACTGCATCCACCAAAAATGCTATAAAATATTCCACTGAAAATATTCAATCTAGCACTTCAAAACATATCCTCCTCATAAAAACGGACTGCTAATGGGATCACAAAGTCCTGAATTAGAGCCAGAAATAAAATCAGACTAATCTAATAACTTCTTCATGAAAATTTTAACAAAAGACAAATTAATTTAGTTAAATTAAATATGCACATAGTCTAGGGTAAGAAACTTCTGAACGCTCCCTTCACTTTGTTCTGGTAAACTGAATGGAAATTTCAGACATCCAAAATGTCTGACACGGGAAGGGACCACTGGAAATCTCCCTGTCCAATCTCCCTTGTCAGAGTTCAGAGCTGGGTCCTCTACACCAGGTTGCTTGGGGCTGTGTCCGGATGGTTTTTGAGTATCTCCAAGGAGGGGAATTCCATAACCTCTTTGGGCAATCTGTGCCAGTTACCATCACAGTAAGCATTTCCTGATGTTCAGCAGAACCTCCCGTGTTCCAGTTTGTGCCCATTGCCTCTGATTCTGAGTATGGCTGTGAAGAGTCTGCCTCCATTTCCTTTGGGCCCTCCCATCAGGGCCCAAACAAAATCCCCATGGGTCTGCTCTTCTTTCTCCAGGCTGAACAGTCCCTCAGCTTCTCCCCTCATGAGAGGTGCTCCAGTCCTTTAATCACCGTTGTGGCCCTGACTGGACTCATTCCAGTAAGTACTCATCTTTCATGCACTGGGTAGCCCAGCTCGTTGTGTTGCCAGGCCGACTGTTCCCATCTTATCCTTCAGGTGTCTGAAAATGGTTTCCAGGTAGATTTGGTCCATCATCTTCCTCAGGACTGAGCGAGGCTGACCACTTCAGGTTCCCCAGATGCTCCTTCTTGCCCTTCTTGAAGACAGAAATGATACTTGCTCTCTTCCAGGCCTCAGGAGCTCCCCCAGTGGCTTTGACCTTTCAAAGATGAATGACTGAGAGCATTCTCACAGTGACACCAGCCAGCTCAGCACTCTTCAGTGTGTTCTGTCAGGTTCCACAGACTTGTCTATGCCCAGTTGGTTCAAATGTTCCCTAACCTGATTCTCCTTCACCAAAAGTATACCTTCTATGCTCTAGACTTTCCAGGTTGCCTCAGGGGCCTGGAATAACCGAAAGGCAGTTTTACCAGTAAAAATTGACTTTGGAAAGTGTCTTAACACTTCAGCTTTGCTATGTCCTTTGTCACCAGGTCTCATCCTTGATCTGACCAGCCCTAGAGAGCATGGATAGGACGAAGTATGTGCAGTATTAAGAAATTGCTTGTGTGTTGATGTGCAACCTGAACAATCCTTTTATACCCATATGAAGACTCTCTCAATACTTTCTCCATTGTGTTGGTGATGCCCTGGCTCTGGGGGAGGTGAATCATGGATGCTAGTCATCCCCTTTTCCTCCTGCTCCTTGTTCTTCCCTTTTCTCGACTCATCCTTAAACTGTTTTCCACAGTTTGCTGCCTACAAAATAGCTAGGAGGAAAATTCTTCTGGGTAACCTGTGGACACCTCTATTTGTACAAGATTTCAGCTGCTTTGAAGGATTTTTTCCTTTTATTAAGGTGGAAAACAGCTCTTGTGGGAAAACTAGAATTTTGCACATGTCATTAGGAAGGTATGATACTCTGTTTCTGGAGATGCATAGTGAAGAGCTGGGAGATTTTGGCACTTACTGAAACAAACAGCTTTTGAACATCTGAAATTACTCCTGAATATATTTTGATTACAGTGTGAGCATGGCAATAAAAGAGTCCCTTGAGAGAGAAAAGGTCTGGATTCAGATTTTAATGTTGTTTGGCTGGGAACTGGTTATCCCCCAAGAGAGAGCTGTTAGGTTTCTCATTTATAAACTTTTCTATTGGTTTGAGAAAAGAGCCAGAGTCTGCAAACAGGGTGCTGAACCCGTTTCCGGCAGAAAAAATTAGTTGTTCCCACACTGGTCAGTGACAAACTCCCTCACAGCCTCCAACATGATTTTGGATTTTGATCCAGGACCCTTTGCAATTTGCCATGCTATTGACTCCTGCTCTTCACTCTGCAGGCATCACTGGTATACACTACAATTCCAGATCCTGGCACTGCCCATAAGTTGAGATATCCCTGATACCAGTATCAGGTCCGCTAGCAGAGGGACAGGAGCTGTCTTATTGCACTGGCTTATGAAGTTCAAGAGGAGCTGGATCTACAACCAGAACTCTTTTCCTCTTCTTTTTAAAGGGGTTATGAAACTTTGTTCTTCTTTTCTGGATAGAAACAGAAGTTTTTCTCTCAATTTTGTGCCTTGTGATGAATGACTGAGTTTGTGGATGTAGTCAATACTTGCTATACCCTTGCTAATTCTGCCAGCTGCATCACAAGTGTTTTGATAATTGCATTTTTTTGTTGTTGTTCAAGCCCACTTTTAGGGCCAAGATTTTTAATATTTTATTAAAAAATAAACACACTGTTACTGACAAAAAGCTGTAAATGGGAAGCCAGATG
Source organism: Mystacornis crossleyi (assembly GCA_013400655.1). Lineage (NCBI taxonomy): Eukaryota > Metazoa > Chordata > Aves > Passeriformes > Timaliidae > Mystacornis > Mystacornis crossleyi. Next base: position 57,144 of record VYZQ01063738.1, read on the forward strand.
CCCTTGAAGTCTCAGTACTGTCCCCCAAACTGCACACTCTCTATTTTTTACTTTCATAAATTTTAGAACAATCTGATGATTTTGAATCTTTGGCACTGACAAGGCTGGAATTACATTAGTCTTTTAGAGCTTTGGGGATTTTATGAATGTTCTCAAACTGCAAAACAGTTCCCCCATCCATAATGTGAGTACAGTTCATAAAAGAAAAAAAAATCCATTAACATTAATGAGGCAGTTAAATATAAAAAATAAAGCCCCACTATAAGAAAATCTCTAAAAATTATATAGCTGTTTTTAATGCTACTAGTCACTCAGCTGCTGTTTGTGGAAATTCAGTGTTCTTTTGTAAAGCTAGAATCAGAGCACTGCAGAATAACCAAGGATAAACCTTGGCCTCTGTTCCCTCAAAGTTGTCTTTATAGGGAAAAACAAACAAACAAAACCAACAAAAAATCACACACACAAAACCCAAACAAAACAAAAAGAAAGGAAAGGGTTTGACCTCTAATTAACTTCAGCAGTTTCTCTCTTCACAAAGGTGAATGGTTTATCTAGTATATTGCTCAGCTTCGTCATCCATCAGAGACAAATCTGCCTTCCACTTCTTGAACATTTTTGGGAAACGTTATGTGGAGATAATGTAAAAATTAGAGAACACAACACTGACACCACCTTCTACACTCTAATACAAAGCATAGCCTCTGATAGAGTCAGCCATTAAATGGCTTCAGTTGGTCTGCAAACTTACAGCCCTCTGACTCTCTGGATCACTTGTTTACCTATATCCATCTCTTTAAGTAGCACAGTGAATCTTATAAAGTACATCCAGGTTAGTAACGGACATAAAGTCAAGCACACAGGAAAACTACGAAAGGGCTGGGGCAGAGTTCAGAGCCAACTGAAATGACTTTGCCTTTGAGAAACAAGGCATGCATATCTAATAGCAAAAATAGGATAGCCTAGCAAAATGAAATATGTATAGGTATACATACGCAGTCTCATGCTAAAAACTAATTTGTCTTGCAAAGGGTAAGCACTGTTCAAAAGTACTTTGAAAAAATTACTAACCACCTCAGATAGAGGTTGCTGTCAAATAGAATAGAACTAACTGTGATTGAGGTCTGTGCAGTAATTGATACAAACAATGACATTAATGCTGAGATACTTACATGGAAGAATTCAGCACCTCATAAACCTCTTTCCATGCAAAAACTGACCTTTTAAGCTAATGACAGTGTTGCTAGTCTCTTGCATGGGAACTCAGCATGTCCAGCACTGCTTTCTACCCAACTGCTAGAATGAACCCCTTTTCATCCTTTCTCTATATCCTTTTTAGGACAGTTGTAGCTTATTATAATGATAAACCAATAACAAAATGGAAAACCATTACAGCTTTAATCAATAAAATGTCCTTTCTTGAGTCTTGTCTGAATAGTTTGTGCTAGAAATTGGCTGAGATCACTGCAAATCAGTATAATAAAATGATGTTGACCAGTTCCTTTGTACAAAATGAAGCAATAAAAAGCTTTTCTGTTAACTTTATGATTTTATTGGTAGATACCATACTCGAGACCACACACATTACCATTATATATGAGAAAAAACATAGCTGTTTCACTAGACAAAAGTTAAAGTGCAGTTGATTCATTGGCTCCTTTAAGAGGACTGGCATCTGGACCACATGCACTTCAAAGTCATGCTGTACTGAGATGTGCTGCTTTGAAGTACAGCTGCTGATCCAGACAAATTTTGGAGCCTAAACCAGCATATGAATCTGCTGTACTCTGAAAAAAAATCTATTTCAGATGCCAGTTTTAACTCAGTTTAGAAAATTGCTGTCTGGATCGGCTGAACTTCAAAGCCGAACATCGCAGTGCTGCATTTCCCTTTGAAGTATTGCTAATCCAGATAGTGGATTTTCTCTCCCTCCATTTTTTTTTTAAGTAGTTAAAATTGGCATCTGACCTTACTAGTATTTCTCTTTACCATCTGCACATTCTTCTTCCCTTCTCCCTTATTTCCTCATCTTTTGACCTCTGAAAAATACAGCAAGATTCACCATCTCGTTAGCTCCTGCATTACCAAAGCTACTATAAAGGGAATGGTTGTGGGGACAGCCTATATCATGTTACATAATGGACAGTGGCCAATTACTGCACATGGCTTGTCATAAAGTTTGTTAAATAATACTTAATTTTACCATCCAAGAAAAACACAGCTCAAGGCAAATTCCTTGTAAACGTTCACATTCAAAGCATTTGTTAATGACATTCTCATGGTTCCTCTAACTCATATTAACAACCATTAGCACTGGTTTAAAAAGTAGCTGAGCTTGATAGCATTTCAACTTTAAGAAATTTTCAGTTATTTTGTCAGAGAAAGGTCTCCTTCACAGGCAAGCCAGGAAAGCCTTAAGGAAATGGTTTTACTAGAGAAAGAACAAGATTACTACGGGCAGAATTTGCACAGCTTCTGGCAAGGGGAACCAAGGGTAAATGCAGTGCCCTCACCAGGACACACTCCTGTGTTATACACGTATAAGGGATGCTGCCATTTGCAACTGAATTAAAAGACAAATCATGAAGAAATGTTGCACCCTGTTCAAACAACAAAAACAAAGCAAAAAACCCCCACTCAAATACATGCTAGTACAAGAGGACAATTTAATGACAGCATCTCTCATTTGCTGAGAAATGACTCTGAGAGAGAAAGGACTGGACAATGACCAACATTTTATTTACACAGATCATGAGACATGTCACTCGGGCAACCTGTTCTTGTCAGGCAGTCTTTAATTAGAAAATTCCTAGAGAGAACTCATGCTCCCACTAGGTGCTTATTAAAAACTAAAGACAAAAGGAGTTAGTAGAAAAGCCCAAGGAATGGACAGAGAACTCAGGTTACACTGAAAGGCAAGAGTCAGCTGCTGCTAGCATAGGGAGAGGCACTCAGGATGGAATGCTGGATTTTGAATGAAAAACTCTCTGTGCTGTTATTAGTGAGTATTTTTAGCATTAAAATATCTAATTGGATATATATAAATATTTTAAGCTTGTTTAAAAGACATTTTATGGTTTGCTTACAGTAATACTCCCAAGCTTAATGTAAAACTTGCTATAAAATATTCAGCAGGCTTTTTATAACTAGTCTTAAAAACAATTTAAAGTCTTAGTGTTTTATTTTTAATTATTTTTAAGTCCATGTACTTTAGTCCTCAGATAAAGAGAGCAGGGGTTTGCAATTCTAACTGAAATTATATTCTCAATTCTTTTCCAGACAGTTTGGTGAATTTTGTATGGGGACCAGAGAAGAGAATTTTCTCAGCTCCTAATTCCCTCCATTTCTGGGATTTTCTAATTTTAGCATTTGCTGCCTTTTTAGAGAGCAGGTCAGGGCCTGTGCTTAAGAGAAAGTTTACCATGACACAGTAAACATCATTTTTATCCTCTGCTGGGGATCTTGGGGTAGGACTGTAACCCTGCATTTGCTACAAGATAGCCTCATTCCAGTAGGCATTTTTGATTTCTATCATCTGTAAACAAGAACTGCGCTGCACACTGAGTTTGACACATCTCTCAGATTCCCTTAAAACTATAATCATAATTAGTTTTATATGCATTTAAAAATACTGTAAATGGCACTAATCTGTAGCATCTCTGCTTTGTAGCTGGTGTGGCTGGGACTGAACTTCTATTTGTTTATTGATACCTTCCACTGGTATGAAGATGACAATGCTTACATTTATACACGGATTATGCTGGGAGTAAGTATGAGATTGATTGTTAAAGGGCTTCACAAGAAGAATGTATTCGTAGTCTGATTTTATTTACATCCTTCATAAAACTTTTGATGCTTCAACAGTAATTTTCCCATCTAAGAGCATTATATTAATATAGCATTTTCTCTCTTTTGCTCTCCCTATACCAAGCTTGTAATTTAATTTCTTTATGCTGTTCTATGTACAGTCAACCCTGGCTTGGGCAAGAGCTTCTGCAACGTGCCTTAATTTTAACTGCATGCTAATCCTGTTACCAGTCTGTAGAAACCTTATTTCATTCTTAAGAGGAGCAAGCATTGTAAGTACCATTTCTCAAATAGCCATATTATCCTCTCTTTTTTATTTCTGTAGTTCAGCAGTATTATCCATATCAAACATTTTCCAAGGAATTTTAATTTTTGATAGAGAAGCCTGTACACTATTGCCTAGTTATTACCATTTAAATTGTCAGTATTCATGACTGAAGAGAAACAAATGACTTGTTTAGCACAGTGCTCTAAATGCAACACTGATTTTGGCAGCTGCTGCATAGCATGGTGTCATGAAGAGAAAAGTGAGAAGCTACAAAAACAAGAGACATAATAATGCAACTTGGCCAAATGGAGAAAATTCATATCCATCATGTGTATTCTCTGTAGCTGCAAAGTGAAAATTGGAGAAATAAAATGTTCATACAGGTAAAAATGTTCTAAAGATAATAACGAACCTGTTTAAACACTTCTGTCTGAGTCGCCACCATTCAGGTCTTCATTTGAGGTAAATGCATTTTTGTAACAGAGCGGTCATCTGCTCAGAGGCGTTTGCATGAACCTTGGAATCATGCATAGGAAGCACTTAAGGCTTTAGCTCTATTAGCTATAACTTCAACTTGCATTGAATTATTATAGTCAGACCAATTCCAATGCTACACGTTTGAGTAAAAAATCACTGATCACTTCATGACTCCAAGAACAACAGGAATTTAGAAATGGTAAGATACAGTTATTTTATAGCTGGTTCTAACTTCAGTTCTGCCTTTTTTTTAATTTCCTTGATTGTTAGGCTTAGATGTTAAGCAATCTTTAGGCTAGGAATCAACACATATAATTGTTTGAATTTGGGAGCTGAACATTTACCAAAAAAAAAGAAAAGGTGTCTTGGCTCTCTGAATCAGTTTGTGGATTAGCACAGAATATATGCATGCCCACTTAGATGCTGAGTAAGAACTCAGCAGATAATATTTTGCTCTTCTGGAGAATATTCTGCTCTTGAGGAGCATGATACAGAGCAACTTCATTGGCTCCAGTGTGGCCAGCACCAGGCTGGATCCCGTGACTCTCCAAGGAGATGCCGTGTATTGCCATCACAGCCTGTGGTGCTCCAGATTTTTGGAAGACTTATTAGCTGGGAAACAATGTGGATACATGCCAGGATCTTCGGCAGGGTGCCATGCCACGTCATGTGAGCAATCCAGACACCCACACCACCACTCAGAGACTGAATTCTGTCCATGAGTGCTGTCTGGGTTCCAGCAGAGTGTGTTTGTTTTGGCTCAGTGCAGCCGGCCCCCGGCCCCAGGCTGGCTTTGTGCAGGGGCACCCAGCTGGCCGTGAGCACACCACTGCCGAGCCCCTCCAGTAATGGGAGCACGGTTCAGTAACACATCAGCACGCAGCCACCTGAGGTCTAGACAGCCTCACGCTCCTGGGGTGTGCATTTCCTGAAAGCAGAGAAAACGTTTTCATTGCAAGATGGCTTTGCCAGCATTTCAGCTGTGCTCATGCAGCTAAAGCTAAGCTCACAAGGCAGTGGTGGCCCAGCCTGGTGTCCTTATACCAGCAAACGAGTTAATGTCAGCTCAGATAAACCACTCACAAATCACAGCTAAGTGTGGCAGAGCTTTATCAAATCCTTTTTTGAGCCCCTATGTAGGCCGAATAGCTTCAGAAACCCTGGAGTGTCACTCAGGAAAGTTACCTGAGTCCTAAAACTAACCCAAAGCTTCCACTGAATTCCTTCAGCATTCCATTTTCAAATGTACTGAACTCTTCTCCTCTCCAAAATGTGAGTTGTAAACACCAGTAGCAATGATATAAAACAAGTTCTACTTTTTCACCGAGTACTGTGGAGGAGCACTGAGGAGACAGCTTGACAAAAACATCACATTTCACAAGATGGTTGCCTATGGAATTGCGTTGAATGCAAGTAAGCTTTTTTTGGTTTCATTTTTTTCTTCTTTGCCTTTGAACTGTTTTGAATTTCACAGTGATTCTGCCTAATGCTGTAATCCCCATCAGTTCCGAGACATGATATTTTAGTGCAATCATTTGTTGACTGCAGCTTTAAATATGTGTAGGAGTCCCATTGATTAACCATTTTTAATCTTTTTTGCTTGAGAAGAGTTTGACTGTTAAGGCAATAAACTTTCAATCTGAATAGTAAACACCAGTTGCCACTTAGTTAATCTGACCGATTTGTGTGCTCTTAAAATTTAGTGTAAATAACTGTCATTGAATCCCTGAGGGCAGATGTTTGGGGAGATGACACAACATTACTGTCTGATTCTGTAAGGAAATGATGCTTATGAGCCACTCCACACATCTTCCCACCAATACATCTTCACTAATTTTTCAACCAGGTAATAAATTTAATCTGAATTTAAGAGAGGCAGGTGTCTCAAAAACAATGGATTCCTAAATATTTGTTGTAAGTAGATGACTGATCCAGGAAACTAATGGCCTCCTTGAGGGAAAACCAGCATCCTGAGATCAAAATTTATCTGTTCTGCTGGTCTTAGGAATTTACTGAAGTGTTTGTTCACCTGGCTGGGGAAAAGACATAACACCTTCCTGTTCTCTAAATAGTAAAAATACCTGGAGAAGACTGAAGTTTGTAGGAATTCAGATGACATGAGGGGAACGGCAGATAGCTTGAGGAAAAGGGACGTACAGAGAGGAACGAACAAAAGCCAGTGTGAAGAAGGACATGAGCACACAGAGATGGAGAGGTATCTGAGATAGATAGTCCTCTTAGAAACTGTGAAGGAGACAGAGGAATTAATTAGGGCTATTTGCAAGCTTAAGACATTGCAGGGTAACAGTTCTACCCCCAGGCTGTCAGGAAGGATTCTGGTCCCAATATCTTTTTCAGCCTGCATGAGGGAGCTGCTTTTGCGTGTATAGGCTGTTAATGTCCTCATGCAGTGAAACAAGAATATGAAGTCAGGGTTGCCAAGAGGAACCATTAGCTAAAGTTTGTCTTCTGTACGTCATGCTAAAGAATTCAGGGGGGAAGGCTGTAGGATGCAAACATGCACCTTATAGCGTATTATGATGAATTATTTATCTGTCATGTCCACTCATTCATCAGAGTTCAGTTTTACCACAGAACAGATTCCTACAGAGTGCAACATTGCTTCTTTAATTAAGAAATCAACCCGGGAATATAAATTAACCAACCTTACTTTCTGTATAATAGCGAATGTTTCAAAAACAAAGCAAAACTGCACAGTCAAACCTTTTATGTTTTTGGTCTTTACATTAATATTAAAATGTTTGCTAGTGTATTAAATTCATCAGTTTGGGAAGTGCAAGTGTATCAGAAAAGTGATTACTATAATGGCTTCACAAATTTCAAGGGAAAAGACACAGAAGCCAATGTGAAATGACAGAAAGCATAATAACATAATTCTTACTTAAATCACTCTCTAGGGCAAAATTATTTTGCCCTAGGAAGTTGTTATTTGAGTTGGGTGATTTTTTTTCTAAAATATAGAATGGAGAAGTAGCTGATGAGATATTTGAGAAAGAAAACACAATATGGGGAAGTCCAATGAACAAAACACGACAACATATGAATTCCTGCTTCCTTAACAGTCAAATGAGAAATATCTATCATATTTGGAAAAACACTACATCACTGTATAGTCAGACATGAGTAAAGAATGGCCAGAAACTCAATTGCCTGAAATTCAATTTTAAGTTCATAGAAATATAAAATCTACAGAACATATTGTGACAGAAAAGCAGCATTTCAGAGTGTTACCCACAAGTACACTGAATCCTTTTCAATAAAATCTAACATGATGTTAAAATGGTGTGTAAATAGATGCCATTTCCTCTCAGCTGACATATTATTTGTCCTAGTACTACCTATATTGCCTTTTATTACACAAAAACGTAGTCAACTCCTATTAGTCTATTGCAATTTAGTAATTCTTAGTTAAAGGGATGTTCTCCCTTGTATGATCAATAGCCTAAATGTGGCAGCAAGAAGTTAAACCAATTTGAAGATCAGATCAGTAAGCTTAGCCTCACAATATAAAATTGTAAACTCCTTTGTTATTAAAGTAACATGTATTCATCTTGGCTTCCCAGGTGGTGTTATTCCAGCATATTTATTTAATAGTGTGCTAAAAATAGTCAGTGCAACATTAGTATTGTCTGGCTTCTAACAGGCAGCTAGCTCAGCTGAGGTGTGCCTGGCCTTGGAAAAAGTACATCTGTGCCTTTAATTTTTCATCAGCTCTAATACAAATTCAAGAGCAGGCATTAATTGGTCAGCTCATAAAGGGATATAATTAGAGACTAGTGGAAGAGGGAAGTTGGAGGAAAGAGAGAGAGTAAACAATGCTATCTATAATCAAGGGCATCATTGAAAATTCAGTAAAGGGAATTCTGCTTAGTTTGGCTTCCTGCGTTCTGCATGCCTGTCTGTGATAAGAGCTGTCTGGGAGTTATTCAGCCACTAATAAATCTTCGTTATAGACCCGTAACTCTGCTAGAATAAAATCAGAGTTTCATGCACTCTCAGTTTGATCAGTGCAGATAATTCTGTGCTTTCTAATGGAAAAGAGACTTTTCAGTTGAGAGACAGTGGTCTGAAACTTAAAGACATTACAAGAGATAGTAAATAATTTTTTCTACAACACCCACCTCTTACTATACTGTTTTCACCCTCTCCAAAAAGCACATTCATACATTTTCTGAAGTGAGGAGTATTGGAGGAATTTTTTTAATTTACTTTGATATACCATGCTTATCTTAAAGATCAAATTACTTGCATTTTTTTGTGTTTGCAGAAAGGTTATATAGATATTTTGCTCCAACATTTTTTAATTAATTTGATATTAATAAAGTTTAAGCAATTAATGGAAAATAGGGGAAGGACAGCAAGGCTGTTCAGAGTTAGACTGTTTAAAATGGTGGTTCCTGCTCCTTAAAAATTCCAGCAGTGTGATTTTCTTTAAAAACATGCAAAATGTAGAAAGAAGTATGGTGGTGCCAGGTGTGTTTGGATTCTGACAAGCACTGAAAAACCTATAGCTAAAAATACTGGGAAACCATTCCATTTTCAACCACTACCTGGTAGACTACGTGAATGGCTTTGGTGACCAGAGCAACATTTTTGTGTAAACGATTAAGCTTTCAGGGAAGCAGATGCTTATCTTCAAAAGAGGTTTAGCTGATATCTCAGTGTTGTACTTCCAGAAATTACAGAAAATCAAACTTCCATTAAACTTCTGGTTTTTTTCCCAGTCAGATTGTTTAAATCCAGACTTAGTGCAAGTACTAGGAAGGAAACGATATTAAATTGAAGATTATAGGCTTCCAGCTAAGATAAAAAATGGTCCAAGTCATGTTCTTCTTTGATGTTTATAACTTCTTAAAAACAAAATACAATGCAAGCACGTGTGTGGTAACTATTTTAATTTTTATAGAACCTGCACCTTTTTAGTCCACAAAGGCAGCATGAAGTTGAATTCAGGGTTGTGTGTAACAGTGGGTGGCAAAAAGAACCCCAGGCTTGGTCAAGCACAGAATTCTCCATGCCTGGGTTATCTGCCTGCAAAGTTGTTGTCTTCACTGTGGGCAAAAAGGCCAGGATTTGACCCTTTGACTTTATCATGATAGGCTGGTTAACAAAATGTTTAACTGCCAGCAGCAAGCTCCAATTTGATTATTATCCTGTACAAGCATGCAGAAAAAGAGAGAGTGAAGTCTTGTCCTCAGATAAACACATGAAATTTCTGTTTAGTTCAATGAGAGCTGTGCATGCTTCACTGAAGGCACAATTGGCTGAATAAGACTAGCTAAATTGACCATACTTTCAAGATAATTTAATTACATCTCTTTGTATTTAAGGATATGTACAGTAAACACCATGCTCTAATAGCAACGCTTTTCCTCCCTCTCTCCTTCCAATAAAACCTTTTATTTGATCTCAGAGGTGGACTAGATAGAACATCTCAGGGTCAAATACAAATTAATGTATGTTAAGTGCTTCAGAGGTTCCAGATGTCATTAAAAACAACAGTCAAAATCCTTCAGTCTTCATGAACTGTTATAAAAAAGAACTTTGTTTAAAAGATGGGACGATTTATTCCATATGTTATATTTGGACATGCAGACTGAGGAAAAAAATGAACTGAAAATCCTGAGATGTAGTCCCTTAAACTTTGCCCTCACGGTTAACTTAGATAAGTGGTGCAGAGGCAAAAACTACCAACTGTGGTAAGCTGAGATTTCAGAAATCTGCATATTAACTTTGGAATTGCTTAGTAAATCCAATACACTGCAGCTGCAAAGACCTTCAGAAAATGCACTTTAGGGATGTGAAATATTTTAGTTAATGGGAATGTGTTCAGTGCCAGACTTTTTATTCTGCTACAACTATTATACATTAAATGAACCACACTGAAAATGGAATTAGATCTTTGCATTACTCTTACCATCCAGCTATAATTCATCTTTAGATTGCATCATTTTTTGCTAGCAGCACAAAAAAACCATCTGAAGTATTAATCTAATAACACTCTAGGCAATATGTAAGATCATGGGAGACTCAGGTAAACCAACATACTCAGTACATCATTAGTTTGAATGTTAATATTTTTCAGTGTATCATTATGCTTTGTACATTAACATTTACCACAGAATAATTGCAGAGGAAAAAAAAAAAACAAACAAAAAAACCCCAACAACAACTCTCCTGTTCATTCTGGAAGTCTTCTACATTTGTAATATCCTCTACCTGTCAGATGAAAGCTGGAGAGGATGTCACCCAGAAGGGAAGATGTGTTAGATCCCAAAGAAGAAGGTATGTTTAAGTTTCCATTGACAGAAACACAGGAAAACAGAACAATATGTGGATAGAAAAGACAGTGTCCTCTAATAGCCTGCAGAGAAATTTTACTGGGTTAGGTTGCCAGAAGTGATCTTTTCTTCCAGGAGAAAGTTGCAACATGAGTATTCTTCATCAAACTAGAATCTCAGGACCTTCTTGAGAAGCTATATCCATTCAATCAATTTTTTTTTTTTTCTGTCCAAGACTAAAAATACTCTGTTAGGAAATGTGAACCTCTGTCTGTCTGGAGAAAACTAGCACCTCATTTCACTCTCAACACTCACCATTTACCAGATAGCACTAGATATCCTGTCACTGCCGACATGACTAGAACTTTTACAAATCATGTGGAATCCTGCACTTTGGGGAAAGAACAAGATTTTGTAGCCTTCTAAACAACAGAAATGTTGTAATTTGATGAGAATATAGTCTGTCGTATCACTTTAAAAAGATCTATTGCTTTGAAGGTGAAAGGGAGAAAGTGTGTTTTGCTATGAACACAGATTCAAACCTCCACAATTAGTCAATGTTGCTATTCTAAATGAGCAAAGATAATCCAAAACATGCAGCTGACAGGCTGCAGGCAAGCTTTGGTAAAACAGCACTATGGATCCTAACTGTGTGAAACTCTCATGGTCCCTAGGCTATGGGGACTATTACACTGTACCAGAGTTACAAAGAGCATCCTGTAGGTATAGAGGGCAAGAGGCCCAAGTTACAGTAATCACTAGTAGATGCCAAAATAAAACTGCTTCGTAGAAGTCCACTTAGAGACTCATTGTTGAGATTTTCCATCCTTTGAAAATTTTCTTTCCTTGTTCCCTTAGCCCATACCAAACAATGTGCAGCATGTAACTCCACAACTTACCAAAGACAGCAGTCTGTTACCCCACACTGCTGTCCTACGAGTGAGCTCTTTCAGATGTCAAAGAAATCAGGTGACTCATCAAGCAGTGATTTGGTTCCCTTCCAGCTGGATCAGATAACATCTTTACCGGGCCAACACATCTGTTCTGAAAGGAGCCCCTTGTAGGAACAGTTCCTCCCTTCCCACTCAGCACTTAAATGTGCTGTTACACTTAAATACATAAACAGTGTTTATATACTGCTTATACATCAGTTGTACACTGGGGAACAGATTGCCACAGCCCCCACACAGCTGCCACCTAAACCATGCAGCTCAGAGTTTCTTGGGCTCTTGGGTTTTGACCGTCTAAATCCACATATCTCACTCGCTGCTTGTGGTCCCGTGTAACCTTCCTTCCAGCATGCCAGCGCTGCCGGGGTGCTGGGCCCACGCTCTCAAGCACAGGCTCCAGGAAGTGTCTGCCACCTGATGCTGGCCAGGTTGCTTCACATCCATAACAACATGTGCAGGACATGCCGGCCACTGAGTCCAATGCCCTCTGATGCTCACACTAACGTCATATACACCATTTCATAAAATGACCAACCTTCGACTGAAAGCTGCTTAGATTGCTTGATCCCATTATCCCGTTTATTGAAAGGTTATTTTAGAGTCTCATTCCTTTGATGGCTTGAATCTGTCTTCTAATTTCCAGGCTCATTTTATCTCTGTGCAGTTCATACCCATTTGGATTCAGTCTCCATCCTGCTGAAGCTATTCCAGCTTGTATAAATAATTTATTATTCACTGGGCCAAAGATTCAGGAGAAATGGGAGCATGATTTTGCAGTTGGGGTGCTCAGGATATTCACTTGGGATGCCTGTGTCAATAAATACAGGATTATTTTTATTAAGGGTTTCATCAGGAGACAGCTCAAAAGAGAATAACCAGTCAACCTAGTGACTGGGACATGTGATTTGGTTTAAAGCCTTACTTTAAATTTAATGTAACAAGGATTTTAAAATAGGTCTTTCATCTCCCAGTGAATATCTAAGCATGAGGCAATGAGGTGAAGCAGGTGTCAAGGAGTGGTGGGGGGAGTCCCTAAGTTAACATTACATTTTGAATGAAATGCGTCCTGACAATCAACCAACCACAGCACATCTACTGCTGTAGAAGGATTACCTTGGAAGTACAGAGTGAAAACAGCCTCTCTGCAGCTTGGATACCTACTGAGGGAGCCCCCTAAGTGGATACGTACATAAAAGACCAGCAACACCAAGGTCCTTACGCATTTAATCCTGTGTTTACATCTATGAGTACACAGTAATTAGTATAGTAAGACATTACTTTCTATAGTAATGATTTTAAAAGTTATGTTTAAAAAAGAAAGGGAGAAAAAGGCAAGAAAAGGAAAGGAGGAGAGGAGAGGAGAGGAGAGGAGAGGAGAGGAGAGGAGAGAAGAGAAGAGAAGAGAAGAGAAGAGAAGAGAAGAGAAGAGAAGAGAAGAGAAGAGAAGAGAAGAGAAGAGAAGAGAAGAGAAGAGAAGAGAAGAGAAGAGAAGAGAAGAGAAGAGAAGAGAAGAGAAGAGAAGAGAAGAGAAGAGAAGAGAAGAGAAGAGAAGAGAAGAGAAGAGAAGAGAAGAGAAGAGAAGAGAAGAGAAGAGAAGAGAAGAGAAGAGAAGAGAAGAGAAGAGAAGAGAAGAGAAGAGAAGAGAAGAGAAGAGAAGAGAAGAGAAGAGAAGAGAAGAGAAGAGAAGAGAAGAGAAGAGAAGAGAAGAGAAGAGAAGAGAAGAGAAGAGAAGAGAAGAGAAGAGAAGAGAAGAGAAGAGAAGAGAAGAGAAGAGAAGAGAAGAGAAGAGAAGAGAAGAGAAGAGAAGAGAAGAGAAGAGAAGAGAAGAGAAGAGAAGAGAAGAGAAGAGAAGAGAAGAGAAGAGAAGAGAAGAGAAGAGAAGAGAAGAGAAGAGAAGAGAAGAGAAGAGAAGAGAAGAGAAGAGAAGAGAAGAGAAGAGAAGAGAAGAGAAGAGAAGAGAAGAGAAGAGAAGAGAAGAGAAGAGAAGAGAAGAGAAGAGACTATTATTCAGGGAAGAAGATCATATTTGGCTCACTACAAATACTGCTTTTTAGAAAGGTTTTTTGAATGGTCAGGGACAGAAACAGATAACCACTGAAGGAGAGATGATAACAGGAAGCTAATTATAAAAACTAGAAATAGTTCTGCTGTAAACATATAATTATCTTTCATTGTGATTTTTTCATCCTTTGGCATTTAATATCTTGCATTAATTACAATTTTCATGTAATGGATTTGAGAATCTCTCATACTGAAAAATGAAACTCTGCACCTAGCTTGATTACAACTTTATCTATATTAGCCGATAATAAAACAAAGTCCTTCCTTGTCCACTCTTGAAATTATACTCTTTCCACCCAAGAAAATAATTACAAGGGAGTTCTTACTTCAGTCTGAGGCATTTTTCTAAACTGACCATTTCATATACCTTTTGTGAGCAGGCCAGAAGCAGTGGCAACATATGATACTCAGGACAAATCAGATCTAACACCACGATTCGCTCTTCTCACTTTAAATCATAGTTCCAGTGGTTTCCCCAGGCTCCATCTGCATAAAGTAATGCTACAGCTACTTGTTAATAGGCGACAGATTCTGCAAGTGTCTCTAGTGCAAGCTGCAAACTGGTCCATGCCTAAACCAGTCAACTCAGTGTCCTGTGCAGCAAGAGTAAACCATGGCACATTCTAGGATATTAATTAAAAATAGGAATTTTAATCAGTTTACGTAATTTTAAACAATTTAAAATCAGAGGCATACACTTTTATATCAAGTCTCAAGAACTGCTCCTTTGATGACACTGGAGCGTGGAGGGCACTTGACTGTAAACCTGGGAGGTGACCCTGGAGCTGTTCCTATCCTCTCCACAGTGAAGCAGTTGTTTCCTATTAGACACGCAGTTGATAAAATTCTCTTTTTATTGTCAGCTTAACCGATGCAAAACTCTAAATTTTTGCCCGAGCTTTTAATAGTTGGCAGTGTGCATAATGAAGTTCCTTCTGGCATGGTGGGCACATACAAGCGTGCCTGTAATTTCACACCACTCTTTCTCTCCTGCAGCCATCCATATTGTTGCCCACTTGATCAACATCGAGCGGTATCATTCCAGCCAGTCGAAAGAAGCTGGGGAGTTACGGAATAAACTTTCTGGTCTTGGCAAGAGCCCAAATGAAAGCTACTTGAACCCAATCAGGACCTATGAAACAGTAAGCTGTCACTTTTTATGTTTCCTCATCTAAAAAGTTTTCCTCTGTGGATTCTATTGTCGGTAAAACTGTATTTCAAAGCCTTTTAACCAGAGCGAGAAGGTGCTGCCAAAGGTTAACCTCAATTTCAGCTGAAAACACTTACTCAGAGCTGCAATTTTCAGGTTACCAAGCTCAAAGAAATGTCTATAGTATTTTAATTAGTTTGTCAGGAGACAGCTGGTGGGGGGAGGATACGGAGTGTTGTGAAGAGTAGGCAATTAAATAAACCTGCAAAGAATTTTAAAAACTCCCAAAAACTAAGCCATCAGTACATGGAAAAAACACAACTTCTTTTCAGAAAGAAAAATAACCAAACAGCAATAGCACTTCACAACATTTCTTCCACATTTTTTATTTGTGTCTCCCCACGGTGGTGCAGCACCTTCCCAGTCTGGGGGCTAATTCTGCCTCCTTACATGTCAAGTGTGGCAGCCCAGGGAAGAGCACCTTCGAAACCACCCAGAGGGTTGCTGCATATGGGAAGCAGTGCAGGGGGAAGGTCGTGCTGCTATGCGCTCTTCAGAGCCTAGCAGACCTACAGGATCCTCAACCCATAAATGGCTTGTTTTGGGGAAAAAAGTGACTGTGCCTCCTGTCCACTTTCTTGGATATCCGACAACAGCATTGTAAGCTCTTCCTTATAATATTGATAACATGAAGAAAAGCTGAGCATGCAGACAATGCATGTAAACCATGCAAAAGTTAATCAGCTTTTTTTCCTTATTCCATTATAGCATATACGGCATTTATGTTATATGTTTCCTTGTGTATCCTCTTGCACAGTTACATATTCCAGGGTTGAAATGGCCTTGCTGAGACTGCCACGCATCTTGTTCTGCTCTTTAGAAAATTCCCACATAGTGAGCATGAAATAAGGACTGCTTGAACACCATGGAGTGGTGCTCTTTTGAACAGTGATGTGCTCCACTGAAACAAGAAACCAAGTGAGAAGATGGCTGGACAACCACCGATAGGATTAAATAGTGCTTTTAATCTGCAAGGCTTGTCCTGCTTTTTCTTAGTTCCTTCCCAATTTAGATAGCGGGTTTGCATCCTTCAAAACAAATAAGTAAACAATTTCAAGTTTGAAGAAAATCAAACAAATTGATATAGTCAGTGGTATGAGAGCAAAAATCTTCATGTTGGTGTTGACAAAGCATTCACGTTTATCAGAACAGGACAGCAACCCAAGGGCTCAGCTGCCCAGTCTTTCAGTACACCCAATGACCACTTTCATTGCATGCCCGTGAGATGCGCCCCAGGAGCAGGACAAAGCTCACAGCTCTGAACAGGAACTTACCATCTTTCAGTAAGCTTTTTTTTTTTCTCCACTAAGCATTCCCATAGTGATATAATTGTGAGGTAGGCCTCTAATTAGCATTAAGATCCTAAATACCCTTGAGGGGGAAGGCTGGAATATTTTGAGATCCTTTCTCAGGTTTCTCACAGCAATACACTCCACAATAACCTTTCAATTTACAACCTAGATTTTACTCTAACCTCTAATATTTATATTTCTTTTATCACTCACTTGTGTCTCAGCAGCTAAACTCAGAATTAATAAATTATGAAGGGAAGCAAACAAAAGATTGCTTCTAACTTCAGAGAAGAAAGTTCTGAGATCAACAATTCAGGCTTTCTTTTCAGTTTCATCTTACTGCCATTGAAGCAATGTACTAAGTGTCTTTGACATTTTGCTTTTTTTCATCTCAACATTCAAACTAGCCACTGTAGTGGAAATTTTCAAAATATCACCTAGATCAATCCTGTTAATATGTAATAGGATCTGAACACACTCTTCACAGGTACCAATTTGAAAAGGTACTGTGTACCATCAAGTGTGAGCATTTGAAAGAATGACTTTACTGTAAAAATGGCATTGTGGAATTTTATCACCTCTAGGATTTCCATATCAAATGAGTGCACTTTACAAGTACAATAGAGGGTTGTTTTTTTTCTCCTAGTGCATTAAGTGGTAGAACCAAATCAGGATCCAGACGACGTGCTGAGGTCCTTCATTCCTGTGCATCAGCACTGGGAAAACAGATATACATGTTTTGTAAGCCAAATGGGGACTTCATTTACACGCTGATGTAAATATTGCATCATATTTAGCTTGATTCTCATCTTGCATGTGAGATTTTTACTGTTGTTCTTCATGATTTGCACTTTATAACTGCAATCAGCATCTGACTGTTGTGTTCAAAATATGTCTTCACTCTCACTTCAGTTTATTTCTCTGGGTTTAGACAGATATACCAGACCTGTGCTGACATCTGTGAGTCATGAACAAGGAAGAACATGTTCTAGCCCAGCATATTAATGTTTCATCACTGACAAGCATAAAAATGTAAATACAAATATGTCTTTTAAAAAATAAACTCAAATATTATGCGGTCTATCTCCAGATAAATGTAAGGAACAGGTAAACAAGATATGTTTTATAGCTAAATGAGAGTATGCCATCTTTGTACACCATTTCAGGGCTGCTACAGCCCCACAAACTTTGAAGTAAAGCAAGCACAAAAGAGTTCCACACTTTTACAGTTGCAGGTGTCTTAGCACCTCATTTTATCACTCCCACATAAATAAGCTGGTTTCTAGTGCTGATTTCTTTATTACACTTCTAGGTTTAATATTCTCATTTCTCTAATGACTTGACTTTATTTGTAACACACTTTTATGTAAGAAACACTGATAAAAGTACGAACGAGACTGTCTAATTTCCTCCTTTCAATTCCTGAAACAACTAAGTGGCAGCAAATATTTACATATCTGTTTGGAATAAGCCTGAGTAGAAATGGAGCAGATAGATGTCTTTCCATGCTATTCTGTGCTAAAATGAAGGATTTCCTTGCCTCCATGTCTTGTTCTGGTTTTGTTCCTATGCTGAAGATTTTGTCTTCACAGGTAATAGCAGCAACAGTAACAACAATAAAAGTAACAGAAATAGTAAAAAAAGTAACAATTATAACAATAACTACTAGCACTAATAGTAATAATGTATTCTTATTCTAGAACACAACAGGAGAAGTGCTAACTACCATAGCTGGAATAACTGGAGTTGTGATAACTGTGGCTTTAGTTCTGATCATGACTTCATCCACTGAGCTCATCAGAAGGTCATGCTATGAGGTCTTCTGGTACACGCATCACCTCTTTGTGGTTTTCTTCACTGGCTTAATAATCCATGGTATGGGGTAAGTGTCTGCATAAACTACATGGGATATATGTACACAGTTGGAGATGAAACACCATCCAAATCTACAATCCCGTGCTTTTCTGCCAACAAACTGCTAGGATCTTTGGTGAGACTACAAAATGAAAATATTCTGAAATTAAAACACAGAACTTTTCTGAGGACTGAAAGTGTCCTTTAGTTTATTCAGCCAGTCTTCTACGATCTTACAAACCTGCACCTTATCAATGAATGAACTTGGATGCTTGGGAACTGGGGACATTACAGATCAGGAATCAAAACTTTGTGGGTTCAAATTATGAACGAATTATGTCCTGATCTGTAAACCCACTCTCCTCTCCTTATGCTCATAGCTCTTGTAAGGCATTTTGCAAGAGACCTTGTAGAAGCTTGAGAAGCTTTCAGCATGTCATCTGCCCTGTGGTAGGTGTCTCTGTGGCCATTCTCCTCTGCATCCATAAATGTAAAATGATTTTGATCTTTCTCTGCAAGGACCAGAACCCCGAATTTCCTCACCATACGGACATCCTGTGTAATAGCGCTGGGTACTATACTACAAACCAAGTTTAAAAGTCTACAGTAACAAACAACTCAGGCTTACGACTAGCCCAGGCAGATGGCTTTTATGGACAGAGATGAGTACCTGGTTGCTGTTTCTCTCCCTGTTCCTCAGCACAAAAGAAAGGTCTGTCCTCTTAGGAGAGGACTCTGGTTCTTACAGAGAGGGACAACAGATGCACGGGACCTTTCCTGAGAAGCTCAGAGACTGATAAATCCTCTGTCAATGCAGAGTGAGAGCAGGAGGGTGCTTCAAGCTGAAAATATTTCCATCTTCTGTTTCCAGCTCCACTGGCATAATCTGCTTCTCCTTTGTGTGCTATCATCTATTTCCTTTTCTCATTTCTGTGTGATAGTATTCATGTGAATCTACATTCATATTTTAATTAAGTGAGTGCAGTTTTGAGGTAAATCTCATGGTCTTCCTCACCCCCTAGATTTGGCTCATGCCAAGATACAACTCCTGGACTGCATAACCCAGTGTTTGGGGTGGAAATACACTGACAGGAACACACTGCTGTGTGCCAAGAGCTAACAAGTGATCCATTCACAGGACCAAGCCAGACCTAGTCCTAAGCCCTAGGTAGCCCTCAATCATGTCCAGTGAGGGGCCCTCAACAAAGATTGCTTTGCTCCACAGATCTTTTCCTGCTGACTAGCTTGTGTGCACATGGCTGCAAGCTGTAGTTAAGCTTTTCACATCCAAGGACAGTCATCTGGTGTTGACAAAAAGTTTGTGTTAGAACAGACATTAATGTTCATCTAGTTCCAACCCCCCTGCCAGGGGAAAGGACACCTCCCACCAGACCAGGTGGCTAAAAACCCTATCAGCCTGTCCTTATTATCATAATATACTTTTAATGTCTATTTCATAAAATACTCAGATGCTATTGCCCACCACTAAAGTACGTACAGACCACGACTCTTTGACAGAGTGGAACTTCCTAGCCCACACAGCAGTGTGTGCATGTGCCTGTTCTCTGGAGGTACATGGATGGCGTCATCATGAGGCAGGGAACAGGCCAGTACAATGTTTTGTGGCGTGTTACTTTTCTCACCTCTTTCCTTGTGGCTTGAGAGTTGCCACATCCAATTTGGCTTTGAGTGTTCCTGAAGTTGGCCCAATTAATCAGTCACATTTTACAGAGGCAGTGCTGCAAGCAACCATTGTAAACTGTATCCTGGCCTGATTAAAATGCCCTCCTCCCCTCCCTCTCTGGCAAAACTTTTAGACTCTAACTTCACACTGCTATAATGAACTCTTTGAAACCTTCAGCTTTGTATGCTCCCTCTGTCTGGCCAGTTGACCAGCACTACTCAGCCAGACTTCCCCAAAAATGGGACACTGGCTGAAGACCCCTATCAATACCATTCAATGAGCTCTGTGCTCACTCCAGGCTGGGAGTGCACTGCAACAGAGCTTCCTCCTGCCCCAGAACATCCCTACCACTACCATGGTAACAAAAAAGAGTCAAACTCCAAAGTTTCATCCACCTCCACTTCTTCCTCCTTCCCAGGTGGCTGAACAAACCTCACTCAAAGCTAATTCCTTTTCTTTCTGTCTGAAGAGGTGGGAGAGCCAAACTAAGTATGGAAGGGAATATTCAGAGATACAGTACGAAACAAACAGGGTTTTCCCATAAAAATCTTCCTTCTCTGCCCATAATCAACACCAGGTGAAATCCATTTAAACTGAACAGTCTGGATTTATATATTTTGAAAAAATCACATCATTAACATTCTCAGAAGTAAGGAAGCTAGAGTTAAGTATGTTTAGAGAGTATACATCTAATTACACTCCTCCAACTTTTTTTGTAGCTTTTAAAAATGCACTTAGAAAGCAGTAAAGGAAAGAGAAGGTCTGTCACTATCAAATTTTATCACTTTTATCACTAAACTAAACACTACCAGATGCTCAAATACAGAGGAGGTCAAAGACCCTACTCCAAAGTATTTGGAAATCAAATTTTGCCACATACAGTAAAATACACATTTTCTATGCAACAGCTCTCTGCATTTCAGCTGCACTGATGGATACCAATACTATAGCACACTTCTTGCCTTCGGTCAAAAAGTCACTGCAAAACTAAAGGAAAAGTAATTCGAACAGAAGAGAACAACAGGTTTGAAACGGCCAGTTCTCAAACTTTCATTTATCTCAGATCTGGCATTTGATTACTAGTGCAAAAAGTAGAGAGACACAGAAACCTTGGAAAGAAGCTTATCACTGATGAAAATTTTTGTTTTAAGTCAGCTTGTCCGAGGTCAGACGCCTCAGAGTCTGCTGCTTCACAATGTCACTTACTGTAAAGATCACTACTGGGAATGGGAGAACGCCACTCAGTGCCCTTTGCCACAGTTTTCTGGCAACAAACCTGTGGTAAGAGTGATGTTTGTCTTGTGTTTTTAACTTCCTGTCCTGTCTTGGGAGGCCAAATGTCTTAGGGAGAAGGGGGCTGGAGCATATACTAGTGACTGGCACTTAGTGTCATGTTTAGAGAGTAGTGTCACATTCCTGTTCCACGACCTCTCCCTGTGCAATAAGATAGTGATCCCAACCTCCTCTGTAATCAGTACAGACAAGCACAGGTGAAGAGTATTGTATACAATTTTGATGTCAATAACAGCAATTTTTATTTCTGGAAGATCCTTTAGTTAGTGAACACTAACTAATGCACTCTGTGAAGGGTATGAATATCAAAATTGCACTCTATCCGATCCACTGTATGCATTTATTTTGAATAATTCAGTATCACCAATATCCTTGATGTGCTCACTGCACAAAGATAGCATCCAAGTGAAAACCTTATAGGGGTAGAGATACAGAAAATACAATAGAATTGTAAAGCTAGGGATGCAAATTAATATTATTATTTTAACTAATAGTACTTTAGTATGGATGGTTTAAATACCAAGGGAGAATAAGGTGGAGAGAAAATCATGTCCTTGCTTTGGGGCACACGCTTCCTACTGTCCAGCCTTGATGTCTTAAGTTAGGTAAAAAGGAGAGAATTTGAAACAATGAATTATGAAAGGGAAAGGCAAAAGGCAGGAAAAATGTCCCATGGAAGGGTGATTTTGCTAGAACAAGATTGCAAATCCACAGGGGGTAATTAAGTAGCAGACTTGTACAGTATGTCAGATGTCTTGCATACAAACAAAATCATTTAACATTTGCAGCTCAAAATTTAGGTTGCTCATATGCAAGTTTCTGTTGTTCCTTCCAAAAAAGGAAAAAAACATACCAAAGGAAATCCTAAAGTAAAGGAGAAAAATTAGCATTCAGTGTCTGGTAGCTCTTTTAATGGCTGACATAGATTTTTCTTAAACTAAACTATTGTTAGCCACTATCCAACCTGCATATTAATGAGAAAATGAATGCCTCTCTAAAAATTTCAGCTGCAATGTCACCATAAAAATCAATACATGGCTACACACCATGAATACAGACACAAGCTTGCTTCCAACAGCATGTCCTGACATTCATTATCATAAAACTAACTGGAAAGAACTTCCACTTCTCTGTGTTAAACCTATTTTGTCACACTTTCCTGCCTACCCAGGGCCATCCTTGCACAGTCACATTATTTTCAATGAATTGTGATAATACCATATGTGGCATATAGATCATCTATACGAACAGTGCCTTGCTGGATGCGTAATGTGCTATGGCGTGATACCTGTTAGACACCGCAGATAAATAGCTCAGATTCCCTCAGAGGCTAAAAAGCCGTGGCGAGGTTCGTGCAGCAGCGGCGGGGGCCGGCGCGGGTGGCACCGAGCGGGGAGGGGACAGCCTTGTGCACTGCTGGGGCAGTGTGAAGTGACACCGGAGGGCACACCACGCTGGCCACAGCTCCTGGCCCGGGCTACCACGACAGAGTCCCTCTCTCAGTCACGTCACAGCTGCTCCCCTGGTCCATATTCCAGCAGGTAGGAAGCAGCCCAGTCCGGCTCCTACTGAGGACGATGGAGCGCTTCTCTTGCACCCGGGGCACCCGGACTTTTATCCTCACAGCCTCGCCTGAGCCATCACCGCCCCATCTCAGTTCATTCTCATTACAGGAGGAAACACTACTTGGGCAAGAATACTGATGCCCTGATTAGCCAGCCAGGAGCCGTGTTGCTTAGGAGCCCATCTCTCTTGGTGGATGCCCCGTTGTCCCAGCCCAGCCAAGAGATATTTAGGATTGAATGCTCCGTTGCACTGAAGTGACGGCACATTTGAAATCCCAGCTGAGCTCTCGCACAGGGTAGCCTGCAACCTTATCATTCCTGTCACGTGTTTTTATTTACAGGTAGCACAAATGGAAGGGAGGAAAAACAGATCTCATCATTATTGTGGCTTGATATATGCAAATATATTCAAGACATGAGATTACCCACTGTGCAGAGACACCTGTAGTATTTAGGGACAACGGATGTGTTGAGTTTCTGCTTTAGCTGAGAATCTTCTGGCTTATGCTGGTTTCTTCCCATTATTAAATCATACTGATTATTTTTTTTTAATTTAATTTTCAAGACTTAACCTCGGGAAATTGCCACTCCATCCTCTTAGCACTTTCTAAGGAAGCCACATAATTTTATGGCTTGCTTCTCATAAAAGATACTTTATAACCCCTGCTACCCAGCTTGTGTAGCAAAGTCAATGTTTCAGCAAGTAAAGTTACTCTTTGGCGATTTTAAAAGCCACATGACTGTGCCGTATTCAGCTTGCTAGAATGAGCTCTGTAATTAACAGCAGTGGAAATAAAACAGTATCTCTTCCAGGAAAAAAAAAAAAAAAGAAAAAAAAAGGGATTCTTTTTAAATCATGAAGATTCAATTACATTTAATTATCTTAGCTATCAGTGCAACTCAGTGAGATGATCAACTCATATACTTGAATAGCCAAGTATCTTTAACTGTTACAGTGATCTGGACTTCCGATTAGCAAGTACAAGCACAGCAATCCTCTGCAGTACTTAAAAGTATGACCAACTTAGTATCCCAGATCAAAAAAACCACATTTATTGATAAAGATTTGACTAATGGATTAAATGGAAATGTATCCCATTTCTCTAATTGAATATTTGGGGCTTAATGTTTTCTCATGCACCATCAGAAAACTCACAGCTGACAATAGCAGCTACTCCTATCTGACCACCCTGAGATACTTTAGACTTTGGGACAAAAAAAGGTTGTAAGGCTATGGGTAATATTGTATGACTGTATGCATCTATACAGCTTCAGGTCCTATGACATCTATACATAACAACAGCTAAATACATTAATCCTTTTCCTTTAAATAGGAAAAGATTTTAAAGGACTCTTCTTGGCCAGAGTACAGGTAGATATTAGCACTGCTTTTGGAGTGTGTTTGGGAGGGAGTCCCATATGTCTATTCCACCAGAAAGCCACAACTGCTACAGCAGCAACACAAATACTCTCTTGAGAAAAACAAATCAAAAATCACAGAAAATCAAATAATTTATTTTTTTGCTACCTGCTGATTTCAAGCAAAAAAGCAAAGTATTTTTGTAGACATTCAACTAAATGTTGCTCTTAATTATGCAATTTTCTACAGGCTTGGAAGTGGGTTTTAAGTCCTGTGCTATTGTACATCTGTGAAAGAATTGTTAGGTTCTGGAGATTTCGTCAGGAAGTCATCATTACTAAGGTATGTAATACAGCTCACGTATCTGCAAAAAACCCCCCATTTTTTCAACGACTTTTAAATCATTTTTAGGTAACTTCTCTATATTAGGAATCTCATTTTTCACTCCTAGCTTCAGCAACTTTTCAATCATTAGCATGGTTTCAGCCAAGTATTGATTTTATGTTCTGCATTTATTCCAATAGCAAATCCATAAGAATATTCCATATGGGATTAAACTTGATTAATGAAGTACTAGACTTTATACCACCATAACACAAACATCTGTTTGTGGTCTCTCCTATTTAATGAACCAAAACCATGTTTCACTGTAGTTAAAGCCAGAGACTACCTTGACTTCAGTAGCAGCACACAGTTTTTACTTTAAAATCCAGAGGCTTCCAAGGAGATGAAGGGTTATAATATCAGTTAGCATATGTAGTTGAAGCTTCACTAATGCCACTGTAACAATTTCTCCCAGCTGTGTGCCAAATGACTGTTTAAGTTATATCAGAATAGATTGAGGATGTCGCTCTTGAAGCAACTGAGTCCACACATATCAAGCCAGGGATCAGGAACAGGTGTATCTTGTGTGAGGGGAACAGGATGCTGGATTAGTCTTGCTGGTGATTTCACGGGGTGGCTGTGATCTGAGAATCTCTGTATACTATATGTGACAAACAAAACTGCTTAACTGAGATTACCTCCTTATGAAATTGTACTAGAATTGAGCTCACTGTGCTTTTTGTCGTCATAATCCCACAGTTAGCAGTGCTACATGAGAGTGAAACTAGGAATTAAGGAATTATTCTAATCAATTAAGAAATACTTTTGCACAGGTTATACCAAGAAAATTGACAAATTTGAATTGTTGAATTGTTACGGCCTTTCCTCTGCCTCTTGCACTCAGAAGTCAAAGCTGTCCCACAATACATACTGTACATGCTCTCAAGCTATTGGGCAACAACACTGCAACATGCAGGTTAGGATATCTGTGACCTAATAAAACAAACATTTACCCTCTGAATGAAAATCAAATTTGTCCCTTTGTCATTGTTTAGGTTGTGACACATTCCTCTGGAGTCCTTGAGCTTCACATGAAGAAACATGGCTTTAAAATGGGAGCTGGTCAGTATATCTTTCTACAGTGCCCATCTGTCTCACAGCTGGAGTGGCACCCTTTCACCCTCACCTCAGCTCCCGAGGAGGAATACTTCAGTGTTCACATACGGGTCGTCGGGGATTGGACTGCTGCCCTTTTCAAGGCCTTTGGAGCAGAGGAAAAAGCTTTCAAGGAATTGTGGATGTTACCAAGGTTTGAATAAGAGGCTGTATATTTTAAAATGTTGTTTCTACATTTTAAAATAAATGTTAACATTTTAACTTTAATTAATTTTGCGTGTGGTTTTTATGATACATTATTATGTTGTAGTTCTGAATTCATAAATACAACATTATGCTAAAAAATACCACAAACAAATAGCCATGAATTGGGGCCAGCAGCAACCAAGAGGATGTGATGACTAATCCAAGATTTAAATTCCATATCAATACCCTCATCTCTGTTGCTGCCATCTAGCACCTATATCGACACTTAAAGATATCTGTTTTGAAAGATGGTTGTTTAATAAATGACTCTGGAAGATATCTGCTAGATTTATGCCTCTATGCTTATGCTCTTATGGTACCCGTCACCATCCAAAATCCCAGTTTTTCCCCTTTCAGTTACTTAGGTATTTTGCGGTCCCTGAAATTTCTGCCTAAACCTTACTTCTTTCTGACAGTCTCCTTCAATGCTGTCTCCATTTCCCAAGCTCTGCTCTACTTTATAAAGGTTATTTGTGTTCAAATTCTGTACCTGCGGCATCTTAACACAAGCGAAAAGTTGATGGTCTGTTGGTCCAAGTTAGCAGGGATCCTCTGAAGTCAATGGAGCCATCCTAACTTACTCCAGTTAAGGACCTGGCTCTACACATAATGGATTCAAACTATGTAGCTCTGCTCCAGCATTGCTTGCAGGAACAGGGAATATTTTCAGCAAAGAGCCCAGCACGGGGTCATTTAAATTCTGGGGGAGTGTGAAGGGCCTGGGACCGGAAGGACTGATTTCCCCCTGGAAAGCTTGTAAACCCCATGAGCTGCAGATGTTTGCTAGAGGGTGGGTGCAGAGAGGAGAGTCTGGTCCAGTCCTTGCACTGTATCTGTTAATAAGAATTAGAAATTAAATCACTGCTTTTGTTAAAGGCAACTGGAATGAGAAGTATGCCATTTCAACAGAACTGGAGCAAAAATTGTCCAAAGTGATTGACAGCAAGTGTAAAAAATGAGAAAGAGAAAAATGTTATCAAATGTTGCTTTCCACAATGCAAGGTTGAAATTAACAGTACTGTCATATATAAACACTTCTTTTCAATTCTGTTAGTGTGCCTAATGACATCATTCAGTTCCTTTCTGGCAGTATACTAAAAAGAATATTTCAATAGTTAAGCTAGCAATAATACAAAAAACAAGTTTTTTTTTCACGTTTCAATATCTAAAGATATAAATCAAATTGGTGACTATATTTAAAAAGTAACATATAGCAGAAACTGAGCAGAAGACGGAAGATATAACTGAATAATAAGATAGGGTTAAAAATAAAATATGAAGTTTTTAATTAATAAAAGAAGATTAAAATAAAATATACATGCATTTATATAGGTAGCAAAGACAGTTGTGATTTCTGACCAATTTGGATGCTAAAAGCACAGAATAGACTATTCCTGTGAAAACAATCAAGTTCCATATTATGTCTCTTCGGGATTTTGGCTGACTTAACTACTGTTCTAATACACTGCTCCAAAATCTAACTTCTCTTACAGTCAGGAGTACTACACAATCATCATAGTGATCAGCAAATGTTTAAATTCTAAAAATAATCATAGAATTTGTTAATGATAATTTTTCAAAACTAAATATTTCTCCTGCCTTCCCCACAAGTCTAATTTCTTTTCAAATGAAATTGTGGGCATGGATAGGAAGACTATGGACAATCCAAACCATGGTGAGAAAGTCCATATCCCTATTTTCTATTTCTCATTGGCAAATGCAAATGTAATTTTTTTCTTTTGGTCACTTTGTTTACGATCTTCCTACCTTCCTCCACTCTCTCTAGAACAACTGAATGAGTCGATTAGCTCCGTTTCTCCTTCTCCTCTTTCTCCTCCCTACTTCTCTGAGGCTTTGTTTTTGGCTAAGCTATACAGCTATGGCTGAGGAAGGCAGTCAAACCAATGATGGGATCTCTGTCACCTGAGGATTTAGAAGCAGACTGACAAGACACATCTCTCCAAGGAATGATTCAGAAATAATTGAACCTGTCTTATAGCACAGCAACAGACTAGAGAATCCTTGAAATTTCTTCCTGATCAATTTTTTCTCAATCTACTGACAACAATGAGAATTGCTTCCAGCCACACACTGAACTACATAGAAAGCTTATCTGAAAGCTGTTCTTAGGCACTATACGCATGTACCATAAATTAACCCTATTTTACAGGAAGTTTTGAGTGCACAAAAAATACTGGGCTGGGCAATAATCTAAATAACTGTACATACTAAAAAAAAAAAATTATTTATGTCTAAGGTCAGATTTCCAGAAGTTATGCCAGAGTAGCTGCTTTGTTTGCTACCACACTTTCAGGGCATTTTGAATATTGAAATCAAAGGGGAAATGCTTGCTAGGACTTTTAAAAAAGTAACAATAAGGTTTGAGATATGTTGTGTGCCTATAATTGTGTGTAGCATTGCTTGGGGATACCCCTTTCTCTGCCTATTAAAATCTCCCTACTTCATTTTAATTATGTGTGCCTAGTTGTTTATACCATTTAAGGATAAATTTTAAGGATGATTCGTGCAATAAAGAGCAAAAAACAACAGAAAATCTAAAAGGAAGAAAAAAATATTTTTTTTCTAAGGATTGAGTGTTAGTGTAACCACCTTCCAGAGTATGTTGTTGTATAAAAACAGGCTGGAAACTGCACTCCAAAGTACTTTGTGTATTTATATTTCATGTTGCTAAAGGAATGAATCTGGTTATTCAGTAATCTTTTTCATCTCTAATTTTGACCAAAATTAATTTCTAGGCATCAGCAACATTGATTACAGGAGGTAGTAACATACACAGGCATTTGTCCTTACATATTTGCCTTTACATCAGATACTAAGTACAGTATTATGCCAAAAATGTGTTCCTGAAATACTGCTTTTTCAGAAAGAGCTGAGAAAATAGTAGTATCCTTGCACATGATGACCTCTTTCTTGCCTTCCCTTTCATTACTTTAACTCAAATACAGAACTTTTAAAAATGATTAATATAATCTGCTCCTCTTTACTTTGATATGTACAGTATAACAAATAAAGCTCTAAAACAGGATGCTTTTCAGTAATTCATAATTAAATATGCAAATTCCACAGCTAAATTTGGACATGCAATTATATGACTAATCATATTTCAGAAAGCCAGAAAATTGCAATTGCATGCTTAAAGAGATGGCCAGGCCCCAAATCCACATGGGTGCTCTTGTTCTCTCATTTCAGGAAAGACAGTTGCTTTGCTATTAAATGGCACCCACTGAAAATGAAATGTATTTGTACATTTATGTGCAATTTATGTGCCATCTTAAACATGGGTTTTTCTCTTTTATTTTAACAGGAATTCAGTTTTGAAAACGTGTAGCCCACCAAATGTTAACCTTTCTTTCACTTTGTGTGTTGCTGACTCTTGGCTCTTGTTGCTGTAGACTGGCTGTGGACGGACCATATGGATCTGCAACCACAGACATCTTCCACTACCGAGTCAGTGTGTGCATTGCCGCAGGAATTGGAGTCACACCATTTGCCTCTATTTTAAAATCCATTTGGTACAAATGCTGTAACCCTAACACAGTACTGGCACTGCAGAAGGTAGGTGGGAAAGTTTATCGCTTCATTGAAAAGTTCAACAAGTGAGCCTTCTTAGTCAGGGCAGAGAGGCAATTCAGAGCTAGAGGCTCACTTGAGTGCTTTAACTCGCTCTGAGAAGCAGTCACTCCCTTTCCAGTTGCCTTAGGAACTGCTGTGGCGTCAAGTCTCCTGAATTCACTGTGATTCCCTGGGAAAGAAGGCAGCCCTAGCTGCACAGTTTTTAGTAAAAGTTGAAGAATCAGGTTTTCAATAGCAGCTGGACATAACTGTGGAGTGTCTTTCATAGCTAGACAGATAATTAGACAGCTACAAGAGAAACTTACTTCTTTCTTACCAAAAATAAATCCTGCAATGTCATCTCAATCAAAAGTGAAGGGCAGCACTTGCTCTTTGTCCAACTTCAAGTTTCATGAGGGTCCTTTGGCAGCATGCCCTGGTCCAGAATGCTGCATTCAGCAACCATTTTCTGCTTTTCTCACATAGCAAAGTCAGGATATTAACCAGCATAGAAGGAATAAAAAAGGCATTTAAGCTCCAGATGAGATACATATATCAAGATGCATATTACTCCCTCAAACCACTTTAATTATTTTGTTGAAAAAATATATTCGGGTCTATAAGGCAAAGATGGCACCAATTAAATTAACATACTCTTGATTTTCTAACCTGTTATACACCTTCTGCTAATGGCATGTGAGGCAGCAGTGGGGGAGGATGGGTGAAGAAGGGATAATAGGTGAAGTGGGATCAGGGCAAGAAGGTAACAGAAAAAAATCAGCATTAAATATTCTCTTCCATATCCATCATGGCAAGTGGTAGCTTCTGGACCTTACAGCTTCTTTTAGCCCATTTTCCAGTGTAAAAGCTGAATCAGGAAGTGTCCAACATTTCGCATTTAAGGACAAATGTTGAAATTGCATTGGAGTGGACAGATCTCTGAAAGGGTCAATACATATGGAGCTGATTGCAGGACCAAGGGGCTGATCTTTTTAAATGAAAGAGTGTTAAAACTGGCATCTTAATGACAAGCTGCCACTGAAAAAGCATCTGGGATTTTAGTAACTGAGGAGTTGAGGACAGGTTCAAATTGCCAGGGGGGATCTTTGAGGCACAAAAAGCACTGAGGGAGGGAAATAAAAATGGAAATACATGCTATATGTGAAAAGAAGTGTATTTGCAAACACTACGATTGTACCAGGACAATTTTTTTCACTGGAAGGAGAGCTATGCATATGCATATAAACTTTATATATGTACATTATGTATATTCTACACGTATACTAGTAAAAGTGTTGTTATTATTATTGTCATTGCTGCTATCTTAAGAGGAAAAGAACAGAATTTAACTATGCGTCAACAGTATACCTGAGGGTGTTCATTCATAGCTTAGGGAGAATCTCGGGTAAGTGTGCCTGCAAGGATAAATGCATCATGCATTCTGCCATGGTTTTCTGCTAGAGAGTTCAGTTTTTTTGAATTCCTGTGAAATACAAAATCATGAGGATTTCTACTTGTCTTTTCCCTATATCTTGGCTTCCATACTGGTGCAGTGGGAATAGCTATGTTTATTTTTCACAGGTGTTATAAGTCTAAATTTCATCAGTGCTTGTAAAATATTTTGAAAGTGTGGATGAAAGGTCGTGGGGAAGTTCACAGCATTACTTAAAAAAATTTAGCACCATCTCAGTGAGAACGATTAATCTCAGGGTAGCTCCACATTTTTTTTTCCATTGGTTAAAAGCTTCCACTTGTGGTATAATTACAAATAATTTAATCTTCCTCAAAGTATTCAGCACTCTCTTTCTGCCATGATGAGTACCATAGAAATTTCTATTAAGGAAATAAATAAGAGGTTTTTCTTTTTTTTAACAACTTCGTTTTGATTTGAGTACAGCTATCATTACGCTTATTGAACTAATATTTCTTAGTGTTGCCCACATATGGTTGAGATATAAATACTCATAGTTTCCATAATGTCTGCAGCTGTATGATTTAAAAAACCCAACAAATCAACAGGACTATACATTTATCTAATTGATTCTTCACAATTAAATAGCCTTAGAGCCCTCATTTCCCTATCATTTTTTTGCATGTACTGCTAGTCATGGCTGGAAAGTTTCTACTGGCTTTAGTTATGCATAATATGATTTTTTTTCCCTTCACATTTGTGGTCTCATTTTTCAGATCAATTGCTACTGAAATTGATAAAACTGTACTGATCCATCAGATTCTAGTGTTAGCAAATATTTTCCCTACAAAGGACATAAGAAAGGTCCTATTGAGTACCACCAAATATCCATCTAGCCCAGTATCCTGTCTCCAAAAGTGGCTCTTCATGAACACCTAGAGAAAAGTATACAGACCGGAAAAATCATGTGGTGATTGGTTTCTAGGGGACACTGTCTCACCATTGAGCTACTCATAGCTCAGTAATGCCTTGATACAAGAGCTGTACCTCTGTCTTTAATATCCCTTTGCAGCACTTTTTTCCATGAAGTAGTCTAATTGTTTTTTGAATCCATGTAGACTTTAGGCAACCATAACATGTTGTGGCACTAAGTTCAGCTACACACTGAGAGGAAAACAAAATCAGCCTCTTCCATTTCCTTTGAGACCGACTTCCCTGCCTGAGGTAAATCTCTGCCCCAGCCCACAGCCTTCTACACAAAAATCTTGTCTTGAAGACCTAAAAATCTGGACTCTTTCTTCTGTCAAATGTAGCCATCTTTCTGATCTTATTTGAGAACAGTTAAAGCCTTTTGCTTCATATTTAAGAATATAGATTTGAACCTTGTCATGCATTTATAGGAAAGGCTGTTTGCTGCCACCCTAACTTGAAGTCAGTGCCTCCTGTAGGCTGCCAAACCCCCACCTCCCTCATGCCCCAGGCTGCAGGCACTGCTGTGCCTGACCCGGAGTGGCTTCCTGGAGTGGCTCCCTGAATTAATTACACTGGGGAAGATCTCTGGGGTGTTTTTTTTGTATGCTACAGCCTACAGGTAATGTAGTACGCTCAAGAGCAGGAAGGACTGGATGCTTGCAGGGTGGTGCCCAGCGGCAGGTGCAAGAGGTTTTTGCAGGGATATTCATGCCTAAGGTGGAGCAGCAAGAGTCAGGGATGAGGGGTGTCCTCCTTGGACACACCTTTAGTGAAAAGCTGGTTTGCCCAGAGCTGTAGCTCCAACTCTGCCTTCAGGGAACAGAGAGAAACAGATGGATGCTTATCAACAAATAATTATTAATGACTTTCCTCACGATGGAAGCTGATTTACCAAGAATGTTCTTTCACGTTACAGGAAAGAGGTAGAACAGCTCTTGCTCTTGTCTGTTGTACAAAATTCAGGATGTGGGAAACTGAAGGATAAATATCCATGAATTGCAAGGGAGAAGAGCATTACAGAAATAAGCTACTACTCAAACCCCTGCATCACAGATCTGATTAATAGCAATAGTGCATCTAACTCAATCTGCAAAAAGAGCACTTGGAAAATTTAAGACAGTTTACTTGGGCAAGCCATCAAGCTGATGAATGCAACTGATGGCAGTAGGGTGGGTGGAGACTAATGAAACATAAATCTAAACCAGATTTTTAAGGATCCTAAATAATTGCAGCCAGTTAATAGTATGAGGCTTACAAGAAAAAAACAGGATTCACAATAATTTTTAATTATAGAAATGCACTGGTGCTACTTTATTCTACTGTTTAAATAAGGATTAATTTTTTGGTTCATTTATTGTATTTTAATTATATATGTAATATGTTGTGCTATGTTATGACCATGGGCAGTCAGTGTAAAGAAAGTCTTTGTAAACACCATTTATTTTACCATATTAGACTAGAAGTCCTCCTTGATATAAGGGAAACTAATTCCTTTTACCCATAGGCCATCCTTCTTCACTATCTCTTTTCTTTCGAAGATTATAATCACAGCCAAAAATACTTTGTATAATGACAGCCTTTCTTCATCACCAAATGCTCGCCACCTCTAACATGAAAATACGAGGCAATTCAATGGGTGCTGTGGTATGAGCTTAAGGAATTCTGCAGCTTCAGAAAGCTGAACCCTTTCCTGAGAGGACTGTGCCAGAGGTAGCCTGACCCAGCTGGTTGGGCTGGCTGTTGCTGTGACAGCTTGGCCTGCAAACAGCTAAAAGGACTCCTTCGAGGTCCATAGTCTGATATTCTGGAAAGCAGTTCCCCAAGTTGAAGACCATACTGTCTCAACTCACTGGCTAGCTTTTTCTTCCTCCTTCTCTAAGTGCGCTTATCTCCCAGCCCTGCCCACATGCTCCCAGTTGCTACCCCATGAACAAGTCTTTATTCCTTTAGAAATACATATCTCCTCTCCACACACATGTACTAAATATACATTTCCATAAAATGAACTGCTGAAAAAACTTGAGAAATAAGATGATCAAGTAGAGTCTGGAGGAAGAAATTTTTCACTACAAATCAACAGCTATGGTGTGATACAGATTGACAGCACTCAGTGGGCTGATTTTCAAGGTGCTGAGGATACAGAACAAGTGGGGACTTTAGGATTCAGAGACAAAAAAGCTACATAAAGGTTAAAGCTATAAATCTTATCTAGTTTTGCTAATTTAAAATAATGCCCTTGTTGGCCAAAAATATGAAATTCTATAAAGTCAGTGGGCTTGCTTTTTCCTCATAACCTATGCCAGTGTAAATCAGCAGCAACCCCCCTCCATAAAGCAATGAGGTCATATTTAAAGCAAAATATTGAAACAGAAGGGGAAAACAAACAGCCAAAATGGTTAGTACTAAAGTTCTACAGACAGTCTTATTCCTGGGCTGTAAAAATACCCTACTTAACCCTGAATGCCTTATCTCTTGTTTCTGGGATCATACATCATTTATATTTCTTACATAAACCACAGATGGTCCCTTACAGTACACTGAGATCTAGGAAGCCTCTCAAATTACTGTTAGTCTCTTTCACCAAATCTCCACTGAAGCATGGTATTACCACATTTTTCTCCCACCACCTTACCAGAAGTCTGACAACGTAGTATATTAAATCTTCGGGAAATCTCTTTATAGCTTTCTGGTTTCTTTCTCTGGTTTTTCACTTCAGAAGTGTCCAATATGCATTTTTATCTCATTGATCCTGTGGAAAAGGGCTACAATTTCCAAAACATCGGCGTCACCACAATGATTGCCTTGGGTACATACCTTCCAGATCACCTTTGAGATTGCAGTACAGTAAAAGACAGAGGGGCTGGTGAGCAGAAAAGGAGATGGGTTGGAGGAAGCCAAGGGATTTTTCAACAAAATAAAAATCACAGTCACAATAAAATAAGTTCCAATCATCCAGTTTTTATAAGCTTATACATCGTCTTTCATGCCGTTCCTTTTACATCTGAAACTGTGTACTTTTAGACTTCCTCCATGTTTGTGCATTGCTTCTTTGGATAAATTATGAAAATACACTGCCTGCAGATGCCCATTCAAGGTTTGGTACCATCTGGTCAAAAATAATGGTGGAGCGTGTGGCAAGAGCTACAGAATTCGAGTAATAAGAATTGCAATCAGATTTGCCTTGTAATTGTGCTTCAGACTGCCATCAGGGTAGTGCCTGGGCAGACAGCCTGGGAATTTCAGACATTCATCCTCTGGGTAGTACAGGAACTCACAGCTGAGTCATCTCTACATCTGGATTGGCTTCATACAAGGCACTGAGCTGAAACCAGGGGATGGACTGGTCCCAGTCCTCTGCACAGCATAGCATTGCTAGAGGAGATTTCCAGGTGGGAAATCATGACTGTGCTGAAGACTCCCTAAGGGAATTCCTGATGGGCCTAGGGGGCCCTGAGTTTCAGTGCATTGATAAGATCCTGACAAGGGAATCTCATCAGTCCTGAGGCAGTTACTGCTGCAAAAATTTATTAACTTGTACACAGACAAGACATTTGCAAATAGTCATCAGAAACCACTCCTGCAGAAGTGAGGAGTCCTATGGTG
>VYZQ01063745.1:0-34010 GCA_013400655.1 Mystacornis crossleyi
AAAAAAAACACCTGAAGAAACAATGGAGTCATCCAGAAATCCAATTTCTGACAGTGTATAAAATGACTTAGAGGTCTCCTTTCCTCCCTTTTCCAAGATCTTGGGCATCCTTTGTTTTAATTATTTCTTGGCCAGCAGTCCCCATCCAGTGGTACAGGCCAAAGTGATTCCCATGAGGCTCTTAGACATTTTCTGTGTCCCTGTGAACAGTCCAAGCTGAGGAAATGATATTACAAGCAGAGCTGTTGCTGCCCAAGGTTTCTGCTTGCAACAGGAAGGGTTGGACATCTCTGCCTCAGGGCATTGCAGCCCAGCTGGCAGGTGAGGGGAGGGTGGTGTGCAGCCCCTGGGAGCCTGGACTGAACACTGTGGTCAGTGCCACTCGCCAGCTGACTCTCACAGCAGTGCCAGGACCTCTGCCAGGCAGCAGAGTCCTGTGATGTCAGCCAGAAATCTGTAAGGACCGAGAACAACCTGCTCTTCATTACCTGGCGAGTCCTGGGCGCATCAGGAAACAGATGTGACAAGCACAGCAGAGGACACTGGGCTCCTCCACCCCGCAGCTGGCCGGAGGTGCAGCCAAACTTTCCAGCTCTAATCAGCAGAGAACAGGCACCAGCTCTGGAGCCGTCTAAACCAGGAGTTGTGGAAAATAATGTCCTTCCTAGGAAACGTGAGACACTTCACTGAGCCTCTGTCTAAGTGGCGGGATCTGAGTCTGCAGGTCCCCAGCGGGGAGCAGCCTTTGTGAATGGACTCCCTCCACGCAGTAGCCGTGAAGAGGGTCCCAGATGCCATCTGGAAAACCTGGCTGTTTCAGTGCCTGTGCACCGAGCATCCTGGAGCTTGACAAGACACCAAAGGGCTTGGCAGCTTCGTGTTTCCTAATTCCTAACATATGTAGAACTTCAGCTATGACACAATCAATTTAAGCCATTAGTGAGAGTTGGACCAGGGCTTTGCAGAGTCAGCTGGCCTGTATTTTGTGTTTGGGGAATCCAGGGTATTCTACTGCTTCTGAACGGAGTCTGCAAGGGAATAATCTGCCTCTGAGTGTACCTCCTCAGCCAGCTGTAAGCAGACCTGCTGCTGGGTGAAGTACCCCAAAATCTTAAGGGCACGTGGGGACTCTCAGGAGCCCACTCAGGAATCAGAACTGTGCAGGCATAAGCCCTCTGAAAAATTTCAGATAGGGAGGTATTTCCAAGCAGACTGGGCTGAAGCACATTCCTTTGTCTCTTTTATATTTTTTTTCCCACTTTTTAAGCATGTTCATTCAGGTCCCACACGAAGACCTTTTGAATGACCTCCTGTCAGCTTCTCTTTCATGAATGTGAACGTATTTGCACCAAGTTTTGCACATGCATCTTCACAAAATCATGGCCTTTAAAATAGCAAATGGAGTCTGGAACTTTAAACAATCCTTATGCATGCTAAAGAATTTCAGTTCACTTTGAGTTTTTGAATGACATTTCATATTCTAAATTAACAGATATAAATTATTTTTGAAGTAAATCCTCATGAGTTTTAGACCTTTCAGCCAGTTTTATTTTACTGCCTTAGCCTATATAAATATATATATATATAGAATAAGTAGCTCTAACACCTGACGAGTATTTCAATCAAAAGGAGTAATTTATACAGACTTTCTACTTGGACTTCATTAGAAAATCATAATTTTCTTTACGAATTTGGCCTTGTACTACTTTTATGTAGCTATACAGATTGAGTTGGAAGAAAAGAAAAGAACAACAAAACCCCTCTGTGAGTATCTCAGTTTTTAGTCAATCTATACTGACTAGTTGTGTTTGGTCAGATGTGTAATATGATATTGTTCTTCTGCTGTGACTGGATGAATGCACAGATAATCAGGATGTGAATCATTACATTTGCAAAGCAAAATCCATTTTCTACCATAATGCTCCCTTGAGCATATTTTATAGAGATGAATTGCTGAAAGATACTATTTTTGAGTATGCTGGCCATTTTTAGGTGTCTCCCTTGAACAGCTTTAGAAATTATTTGCACCTGATTTCGAATGGAGCAAAGGAGCTGGGGCTGGGAATAGGCGTTGCTCACCTGAGCTGATGGAACGGAAGGTTATCGGGTGGGAGGAGGGAGCCCACCTGCCCCGCCCCATCCCATCCCCTCCTGATGCCTGGGCACTGACCCGCTCCAGAGGGGCTCCCAAAGTGTGTGGGGAAGGCTGTTTTTGTAGCAATGCTTACTCTTCTGCCAGCAGAGAGGCAGTTTAGAGAGAGATTTCCTACTGACTTCCTCATGCAGGGGGATGCTGGGACTGAATATTCCTATTTCCTCAGTGCTTTCTCCCTGAACTGTCTTCAGTTTAGAGGCCTTCTGTCATATTTTTGGGGATAAGTTTGGTGAGCAGCCAAGCTGATGGCCTGAGCAAGCTAAGCTTGGACAAGTTTGCACATGGATGAGAAGATGCAGGAACTGGAGGGGCAGATGGACTTGAGCTCATGAGGATCAGGCAAAAACCCCGTGACTTTGTTTTGAATTTTTGTCTTTAAATATGTCATCACAGAGGCATTGCCAGCCTCTCTCATTGGCCCAGTTCTGGCCAGCAGCGTGTCCATCTCCAGAGCCATCAACCATTGGCTGACGTTTCAGACGCTGTCGCTGGCTTCTTGTGTTACACCAGGCTTGTTGAGGATTAGAGCTTTCCTCCTCTCAGCCTGCCTGGTATGTCTGTCTGTCTGTCTGCCTGGTCAGAGGTGCACTGTAATAGAAATTATTGAGGTGCAATAGAGAATCTGGTGCAACTGGGAGCCAATACCACGAGGTGTCATTAGTCCTCATAGCTGTGCACGAATGACCAAAACAAAGCACGAGTTAATGCAGGGACAGGGATAAAATTATGATGCTGATAGCCCTGTGCTGGTAAAGATTAATATCTCATAGACCTCCTTGAAAGCAGAGAGAAATTCTAGCTCTCGTAAATTATTTGTAATTACAACAGCATTTTATTGCTGTATTTAAAAAAACAAAAAGAGAGATGATAATTAATTGATATATAATGTCATATATAATAGATGAGGAGTTTTAGGGTTTATGGTGCCTGGAGGAAAGATGGGAAAGGGTTTGTCTGTGCTTACACACAGTGGTGAAGTCGTCACCTCATGGTTCAGCCCAAAGAATGTCAGGAAACCAAGCACTTGAATTAATACCACAGAAGTGGATTAAGGCTTTTGGAGACCTCAAAGAGAGCCAGATGCCTTAACCACCTATGGATTTAATGCCTAGTAAAGAACTTTGTGGATTTAAAAACGGATCCTTCTCTGACCGGGGAGCTGGAAAGAGAGTGCATAGTGAGAACTTCCCTCTCAGCACCCCAAGCTCTGCAGAAATCTAATGGCGAGCACAGCAGGAGCTGTTCTCAGGGTGGAGCATGTCCTGGCTGAGAGCAGACCAGCACAAAGGAATCCAAGGCACTGATTAGGAGGCTCTTCCTCTGCCTTTCATGAAGAACAGCAAAAGAAAAAAATAATTTAAAAACCTCAAGAACTAGAGATAGCAAATTAAATTACTGTTGGAAAAAGATAGTCGCTGGTAGAAGTGTGAAGTGTTGATCTTATGTATTTTTTGCACATTGTAGAGATCCTTAAAGGCTGTCAGCATTTTAATTAAATATGACAGCTTGACAAAAGGAGCAGCTAGGTGTGAAATGCATATACTGCTGGAGGGGAGCTTTCTGCGCAACAGTGACCTGGAATCGGGAAGTCGCTGACTGTGACCTTCGCTGTGCTTTGAGGAGCAGCCAGAGCTGCAGGCAAGCTTGTCAACGGTGCAGTCCCCAAAAGTGACACACCACATTCATTACTGCATGAGTCAGGCATGGTGAGAGCACTGCCAGAGCCGCTTGCTGCTGCTCCTGCTTGCTGGCTCAAGCAGAGACAAGAGCTGACCCTTCCCCTTGACACGCAAGCTTGGTTTCCTCTTGGTGTAATAGACCAACCTGGAAAAGCAATGAGAAACTGCATTGTTCTGCCTTCTTTCTGTTGGGGGAAAAAAAAAAATCAATCTTAGTTGTAGGATTCTGACACTTAATCTTATTATTATCATCAGAAACCAGCATGACTGTAGCCTGTAACGAGGTTCTTTCTACCATTACCTGGCTTTTCCATCAACTGCTTCTTTCAGTGAAAGGCTCCCCAGCTCAGTAACACTGTGCTGCATTTCAGGCATCTCTATTATTAATTAATTTGCAATTCACTGTAATAAATCCCATCACAATTAATTTATTTAACACAATATGGATATTTCATGTCTTGTGATTATGCGTCCTTGACAGTCTCAAGGATTTCGCTGCTTTTAGGGCACAGCACCCTCTGACATCCTGATGCAGCAGATCCTGACCTGTACTCTATTGGCAGCTGCTGAGCTTTAAAGGCCCTTTCCAATGTAACTTATTTTATGATTCTATGATTTTTTTTTTTTGGTGGCTCTTGGAAGCTGCAAAAACCGCAGCCAGGCAGACCTTGTCAGAGCTGAGCATTTGCTGCCGTATGAAACTCCTGTGCTACCCAGTGTTCAGACCCTGATAGCCACTGCCATAACTTTTGTGAGCAGTACATTAAATCTGCTTTCATGATATGTTACACTGTAGAAACGTTATCGTGTAATTTATGAAGCAAAATTGGTTTTAAATTCAGAGAGAAATCTGGATTGTTCAAGAATAGTAGGTTGTACATTAACTTGTAGCTCAGCTTGGTCACTACTGTGAAAACTGTTTTAGGTAAGTACATCTATTCAGAGAGGAGCACATGTTCATTTACATCCTGAAAAGGAAGGAGAGAGACGTTCTGTGAAGGAAAATTTAATAGTCATTGTAGTTAGGTGAATGTAAATTGAGGTTTACATCATGGTGCATGCCTCAGAGTAGTTGAAGAGTTCAACAAGTTCCTCCCAACTGCATAGTAATTGATCATTCCTTATTATCCCAGTGGATTTCTAGCACTTATTCTGCCATAAGTTGTCACTCTCATATCCTTAAGCATAAACAGTCATCAATGTACAAGGACTTGAAACAAACAGCCTTTGAAAGGACCGAATTAAACATCAGCTATCAGTAACATTATGATTCAGTGATGCTTATTACTGAGCAATAAGTATGTTGTTTTGTTCCCCTCATCAACGTATAAACAGGGTGATTAATGACAAAATCAAATGTTTCCATTCTGTTCATGCACTAATAGTCACACCTACAGCAGCTTACGATTTGTTGCCAAAACTCAAAAAGCTGTGCAACAGAGACTACTCCTGCTGCATTGCTCGTGCAGTGGAGATGAGGTGGATGGGGAATGGAAATGCTCTGAGAGCTTTGCCATTGGAGTTCCAGGTAAGCTGTAAACTCCACTGGGTGTGGAGACCCTGGAGAAGCTGGGCCAGTGCCACTGGAATCAGTAGGAACACTGATGCAAAGCAGGAGTCGATTCGGCCCATAAAGCCCTGCAGCCATTTCAGAAACTTGTACAGAAGTGAATAACACTGTAAACCAAGCATGGGCAGAATCAGAACAAAATGTGTGTGCAGCAGGGTGATCAATAAATGTGCTACAACAGGGCTTGACAGCTTAGCTGCTCATTTTCTGACTTCCTACTGTTGTGAGAATTTTGGGGGGAAAAGGCCCCACAAAATACCCCTTTTCCCAAACTGAAAGTAGACTCAACCATCTAGTAAAAAAATGTGCTATTTCAACCATGTCAGCTTTCAAACAGCTTCAGGTTGTGAATTTACCAGGTTCATTGCATTTTATACTATTTCCTGTGGGTGATTTTGTTGTGTGTTCTATGCTAAAGCATTTGTGCGATGTGGCTGTGCAGTTGAATAGCCAACCATTATTTAGTAGTGTCAGAGTATATAAATTAAATACTATTTATTGCCAGTTGTTGTTGTGAGCACAGGTATGGTGTGAGTTACAATTGCTGTCCCCTGGGGTAAAAGGACCTCAGAAATCAATCACAGGCTGTCATTAGCCTGACAGGAACTCTGAAAGCCATAAATCCACCCCCAATGGTGTTTTACTCTTCTGCGTCCTCTATTTGCCAGGTTAAACACACTTCACCGTGCTTTGTGAGGTGAGACTTCCTCTCAGTGGGGAGAGAGGAAAAATGAGAGTGGTTAAATCCTCAGATGGAAACTTGACACATTTCTTTCAACTTTCAACTTCTAAAGGTCAGTAATATTTGAAAATAAAATCTATCCACTTTATCAGAAATTGAAAGAACTTCTCAAAGGCTGACGTGTGAGTAGACATCTGAAAACACTCCGTTTTCTGTCTGTAGACATCTAAAAACAGACTAGACATCTGAACACACTGCTGTCTTCTTAGAGAAAATTAAATGGTGGAAAGGAACCCAATATGCCCAATTTACAAAAGGAGAAGAATTATATTTCTTCTAATATAACTAAAAGCAACTGTGCTGGTGGGTTTTTTGACTGTTTCTTCTGATCCAGAACATAAACTATGAAACACATGGGAGAGCTGTAACACGTGCCAGTCTTTACCCCAGCGTTATTTGCAATAATTCCTCCTTCACCTCCCAGATTTCTCCTATAGAGGTTTTCATTTAACTGGAAAAATTAGAGCATATATTTCTAGCTGAACCCTAGCAGTAAAGGTTACACTGGAAAGAATCCAAATCACTTTTTGCAGTTTAGAAAGGTATTTTAAAGCAATGAATTAACCAGACTTTGCATCACTTGCCAACTTTTTCATACTGCTCAAGATGATAATTTTCTATTTCTAATTGAATGGTTTTCTCTCAATTAAAAAAAAATATTTATTTTCCCCAAAAAATTCAGTGATGGGAATGCATTGGCTTCAGTAAAACTTTCATTTTTTTGTTTAGTTCGTTTTTCTTTTTGATTTCCCATTTCATTAAGTCTAAACTGGCTTATACCATGCACTTATTGGTCTAATTAATTCTGGGATTTTTGATACCTACAGCATATTTGCTTCCCTTCCCATGTCTTTCCGAGCCACAATTTACCTTCCCAAGCCACCCATCTTCCATTACTCTGAAGTTAAATCATTAAATAAAGATCATAAAGAATAAAAGTAACTCCCTCGATTCCCTCATTAAAAGTGTCCTCTGGCTTCCCCAAATCACTCGGTGAGGCGGGAGTGAGGCAGAACTACAGCTCGCTCTTTCCCCAAGCCCTGGGAAGTGTATGGGGAGGGAATGCCATTCCTGGCACCTCCGTACAAGCTGTGGTTTGGACCTTCACCTCGTAGCTCAGCAGGAAGGATGGACACACATAAAAAACCCAAAATGTGTTTAGCAGCAGCCCAAGGGTGATGATCACTGTCCCCTGCACAGTGACTCCTTGGGGAGTACAGCAGCAACTTAATTGTTGCTGCTGCTCTGGGCCCTGGAATTCAGACAGGAAAACCTCCTCTGGAAGTGATTTGCACAGCCTGGTGAAGTGCTACTTAGAGGGAAAGTGCTGGCTTCAATCCTGATCTTGCACGAAGCCTCTGAGCGTAGCACGGTGTGAGCAAGGGTTTTCCAGGATGCTGAGAAGAGAGCAGAGTCAGATTAATTTTCAATGCCAAGGAGGGAGAAATGTCAGATCTGTACGCCCTTGACGGGTGAACCCAACTCTGTGTGATTTGAATTTGAGTTCTCTCTTGGTGAGGCCAGAAGTCATTTTCTTTTAAAATATCAGCTAGAGATCACATGAAAATGGGAATGATGGCTTAGAGCCCACCTCCATGCTTGGCCCCTGAGCTCCGAGGAGTGCACCTGTGGTGCAGCACATCTCCTCCTGACCTCGAGCTCCTGATCTGGACTGCCAGCCCTGACCACCCTTCCTTAGGGAAATTCTAGCAGGGAACAACTTCTCCTTTGTCCCTTGGCGATAGGTTTCTAGGCAAACTGGGGGATAAACTTGTGCACCCCTGAAAATGTGCTCCCCAGCAGCCCAGCCTGGCTGCAGCAGCTCCTCCCTACACAGAGGAAAGTTTCAGGATTTATCTGTGTAGTTTCTCCGTGTCCCATTGTTCTTCCCACGTACAACAGAATAATTACAACCTTGCACAAAAATTGAACAGACCAGAGCTTTTGTCCTTATCTCTTCCTGCCTCCCTGTTGTTTCTCTTCCTATTCAGCTATTTGAAAAAGTCTTCCTTTAAACATTTCAAAAGCTTCCCCATCTTCTCCTGTCATTTTTAATTGTTTTTTGTTAAACATTATCTTATGAGAATCACCACAAATTAATATTTTTTTTACCCCCAGAAAGATATTCAGATTCAAAACAGAGGTCCATTCTAAAAAAAAAAGGAAGAAGAAACCCTCAAGTGTTTGAAATTTCTGATCAGATCTGCTTTTGGTGCCTGCAGTGCTCTCCCAAGTCAGGGCAACATTTACCCCTGAGGTAGCAATTAAAGATGGAAACCTTAAGTGGAATTAAACTTAGTTCTCAGGGAAAGTCTGACTCTCTTTGAGTAATTCCCCATACTATTGGACAAGTGATTTCACAAACACCATTATTCTCGATTGTTTTTCACAGTGGTTGTATGGCTTTTTGCTAAAGACACCGCAGTGTTGCTCATTCGACAGTCATTAGGACTTTTTTTCTCCTAAGATTCACTTCTCTCTGTCAAACATCCAGTCACTGCAGTGAGGAAGCTGGGGAACGTTTTCCTGAGTGCTGTGCAAAGCAGGATGGAAGCCCATCTCCAAAAAGCACCTTTCCAGCAGATGATCTGAAATACTTTTGCTATCTCAGTCACTTTATAAACAGAAAAATAAGAGTCCACTATTGTTGTGGTTTAACTTCAGTCAGCAACTAAGTCCCAAGTAACCTTTTCTGTCACATTCTCCCACCACATGTCCTCAAATGCTGGGCACTGCACACTGCAGGGCAGAGTCATCCTGTGCACCCAGTGTGCATTTATTTGTTTGGCTCCCAAAGAAGCCCAACAATGAACAGCTAATTCTCCACATTTATTTGAAATTTAATGTCCAAAGATGTCAGAGGGAGGCAAAAAAGGAAAAGAAAATCCCTGTCCCGTAGATGGTGAGATCCTGCCAAGGACTTTGTGATGGCATCAACTCAGTGCGTGTATTCCCACACGGCCAAGCAGGGACTGCTGGGGACAGGATGCAGAGCTCAGCATCTGCACAGTGCTTTGTTATTTCAGCCTCTGTCCAGGCAGTGACACTGATTCCCTACCCCCAGACTTCACAATAATTGTGGTCTGTCATTCCTCCTCAACCCTTAATGTATTCCTTCTTACAGTTCAGTCTAAAATTATAAGGACAGAGTTTTTACAAAGAACGCTGCAGTTCTGAGATTTGTTTTGTTCCTTTTCATCACTGCACTTCTTTAAATTGTGTATGCACTAAATAGAAATGTCATTTTCTAGACTTCAAGCAGAGACAAAGCTTAGTGCAGAATATTTGGGCTTGCTTTCTGTTGAGTGGGCTAAATAAAAAGCAATCAGCATCTCTATCTGACTACTGTTCCTAACCTAAAGCAAGCCTTTCAGGGACTTCAGAGTTGCTAGGTAAAAGCCAAAAGGTGTTCTATCTTCTCTGGTTCTGCACACATCAAAGTTTTCTGAAATAGGAATATCAACATTCCTTACATGAATTCTCG
This sequence comes from Mystacornis crossleyi, assembly GCA_013400655.1. Taxonomy (NCBI): domain Eukaryota; kingdom Metazoa; phylum Chordata; class Aves; order Passeriformes; family Timaliidae; genus Mystacornis; species Mystacornis crossleyi. Next base: position 9,631 of record VYZQ01063745.1, read on the forward strand.
CCTGTCTAAAATCAGCAGCCTGAGATTCAGCTGCTGGACAGCCTGTGGCACAGTTTGTGTCTGCACACACAGCTCTCTGCTTTCCAGAGAGAAGAAGGCTAGGTGAGCTCGATAACTATCCAGAGTTTTAGATGTTTATTCAGAAAGAAGCCTTTGAAATTCATCAGCTGCTATTTGGGATATGAGTGAGACTCCTGTTCTGTAAACTATGATGCCACACAGTCAGACTTAAAAGCTTTCTTAAAAATCAAATGCCGGAAACTTAGAAACTCCATGAGAGAAAAAGGAAACCTGTGTGGAAGTATCTTTTACATCTTAATTGCATCCCCTGCAAGAATTTGTTCCCATAATTAAAGGGCACATGATAATTAGCATGAAGAGGCAAACTACAAGTGAAAAGTCAGTGGAGTTGTGTTAAAGGGGCATATAAGGTTTTTTCATACGCAGTTGGAAAGTCCTTTTTTGAAGCGTTTATTACAGAGTTGTAAAAAGTAATCCATAAATAAAAGCAATTTTTTCCAGGAAAATGATGTCTTAAAAACTATTTCCCACTTTACAGTCCAGTGCTTTTCTTTTGTCATGATAAAAGTGTTCAGCATCTTTTGGGGTCCATAATTATTTATCCCATCCAATAGTTAGGAAATGTCAGTAGTGCTCAGAAGGAGGTGGAAATGTCAGCAGTGCCATTCTTAGCAGGAATTACACATTTCAGCAAGTAGTAATTTTTGATAACTCATCATAGAGACAAGCTGGAATGTGAGCCCGTGCAAACAACCTAGGGGACATTTTTACAGTCACCACTACCAAAATTCACACACACAGAAAACTTGATTTTTGACCACTACATGTCATTAAAGTCAGCCTTTTTCTTTTTTCCTAACAGATGGGGAAATACCAAAATGTTAAGTACCTTCATTTTCACCACAGGGTTCTTTCAAAGGCTTTAAACTTTTGGATGGCAGCCAGATTTACAGCTGGGTTTTTCTCCTCGTGTTTAGGCCTTGCAGCTCTGAAGGCACGAGAAAGGAGTTACATGCAGCTCCTTTTAGCTTGCTCTGCTTGGTTTCTCTGCTGCTTGGTTAGCAAACTTTGCTCAAAGTAGGTTAATGTTCTAGTGCACAGCAGGCTCCAAAACCAAAACTTGATTTTTACTTTGTCTTTTTTTTTTTCTCCCTTTTCTTTTTTTTTAAGGCTGTCAGCACTCATTCATCTGAGGACCTATTCCACCTCTCCTGTTTACCTACCACAGGACATTTTAAAACCAAAGTCCCAGGCACCATTTTTAGAATTCAGAGGACTTACTTCAATCAACCATTTTGTTTTCCTGCAGTGACAATTGGGATTTATCTAATTGCTAAATAAGGCTTTGCTCGTGCGAATTTGCATGGGGAGTCATCCAAGAAAAACAGGAGGCAGTGGGACTTGCATCAGAAGGCAGGTGTATTTTTGGGTAGTTCTCCTTTAGCATCTCGCCCTCACCATTGCACTTGTCTAAACTTTTCAGGCTCTGAAGGCTTTGGACTGGGCCCTGGATCAAGCCTTCTGTGATGGAAATGAAGGAAGGCAGGGGTCTGTTTGTGGCAATGAGAGAGGGGAACACAGTGTGGAGGAGGCTGTTGGTGTGTATATAGGATGGAGATATATATATATATGTGTGTGTGTGTGTGTGTATGTATGGGTGTGTAAACACCCTTCCCTTCTTGCCTTTGAAGTCAGAGATATTTAATGTTCCCTTTGCTTTCCCTGTGTAAATATGATTGAATGCAGGCAGGTTGCCTGGCACCCTGGTGGAATCACAGAATGGAATCCTAAAATCATAGAATGGCTTGGGTTGGAGGGGACCTTAAAGATCATCTAGTCCCAACCCGCAAATCTGTGTACATTTTGTTGCATGTGCTTTCTATTATTTGCCAAAGCCACCTGTGTCTCCAGCAAGCGTTTGTGGTGTTTAGTATTCTCTAAGAAATATGTATAGAAGTTAATAACTGGATTTTGGGAAGACAGGACTGTGTCTCAAACTTATCTTTAAGGGGTGGGCTCATTTGTCAAGCAAGGGAGGAAATAACCAGTGCAAAGTGCTCTCCATAGTGTGTCAGGAGTTAGAAATGGAAAACTATTAACGCAAGTGTGTGGCCTGGAGGAATAAATATATTATATGAGCTCCTAAAGTATGATTTAAACTTTAACTTCTAACTTGGAAGAGGGAAAAGGGAGTTTATATTGCTTATGTTGCTTCAAGGTATTCGTCTTATAATGATAAGTATTTCTCTTTCTGTGTCACTGTAGTGAAGAATCACAGGGAGCTTCTTCATCTGGGATAAGAAGAGACTTGATACTTCACATTTTAATATCTCTGCACCTATGAAATATGTTACAACTTAGGATGCTTCTCCTGAGAAGCTCTAGAAAGCAGCAGGGTTGGTCTCAAAGGCAGGAGGAGAGTCAAAACTACCAGTGTTAAAACAGCAATCCATGTAAGCTGTTTTACAACTTCAGAGTTATGCAAAGCCGTAACTTACCTTGGCCTGATGCCCCGGACTGCCTGTCCATAAAGCACTGCCACCCCGCCTTGACACATTTTATAGGGCACTTCAGCTTGGAGGGGACTGATCTGTTGTTAAAATGCCTCTGCCAGTCCTGTGGACAAGCAGACGGGTGGGACTGTGCTGCGTGTGCGTAGTGAGGCTGTGTAGTCCTGCCGTGCTCGGTGGGGTTTGTACCTATATTCCCACTCCCTGTGATGTAGCTGCCCAGGTCACTGCATGACATTACAGATCTCTCTGGAACTGCTGCACTGTCTGAGACCTTTTCTAATCATAAGTAGCGATAGTTGTATCATAACAACGGCACCTTCTGCTTGGAAGGGCTGCTCGTTTAAGATGAGATAATCAGTTTTAGAAGGCAAAAAAGGGATCTAAATTGTAATTCTTGTGAATAGCAATTAATATCTGATGCTCCACAAGCTGTGCAGTTTGCAGTGTCTTCATTTTGAGCCTAAATCAGGACTCATTCACACATCTGTAGTTTTATGCATACAAAAACCTCCTAGGAGAGTCCCACGAGTGCAGAACCCCGAAGCTGTGCAGGAGACAGGCAACAAACCACGCCGAGTGTGATCATGTGCAGGCACTTCCCAGGAACTCCCTGGAGACACCTTGTCCTGCCCACTGTCCTCAGGGGTCTGCAGGTGGGAACCTCCCACAGCACTTCTGCGCTTTTATGTCTCATCCCAGATGGATCCCACATTACACGAGGAGGAGGGAAAATGGAAAGCTAATGAGCAGAGGATCTCAAAAGCAAACTGCTTTTTATCTATAAAGGGCTTGATCTGCATTGCACTGACACGTTTCTTGCAGTGCAAAGGAGGAACTGATGTGTGAATTAGAACAATTTATGCACATTTAAAGAACTTTATGATTCTGTAATTAGATGGGCATCTCTACAGAAAGTGCATGTCAGCAGCCTAAATAGAAGAGATGAGAAAAGTGTTGTATTTTAGGTTGTTCTCTCTCTGTCTCTTTTAGGTCCAGTGCACTATCCAGCTAAATGTTTCTTTAGATTTTGTCCCTGTAGAAGGTTCCTAATGCAATATCATCCTATCAAGACAGCCTTTTTATTATTATTTTGAGGTGTTTGTGTGCACTGGGATAATGCCACTCTATATATAGAATGATTTTTGCTTCGATTTTAAAATAATTTTATGCTTGTAATGAAATAGTTTTAAAATAGTTTCTTGCTTTCAAAAGAGCAAAATACAGCTGCTCGTAGAATCTGATTAATGCTTGTTATTTCATGATAACTGTAATTAAATTCGGCTAATTACTGCAATATTTATGGAAAACAAGGAACAAAAGCTGTAGTTCAACATTTACGCTGCAGAGTATAGGGGCACAGGAGTGATCTAAGAAAAGCTGTAGGGCAGGGTGGTGACTCTGAGGAGACCTCAGGGAGCCCAGACCTTCCCTTTGCATCCTACTGTGCGGTGTGGAGCCAGCACATGCACACCCTCCCTCATAACATCTTCTTCTTGCTTCCATTTCTCTTCTCTGCTATGAGGGATGTGTCAGCAGAGCAAATCAGTCTCGGGGCTGTGTCACAGAAAGGATTGCTCTGAACTGTGCCTCAGCCTTCAGCTCTGTGGAGATGTCCCTCTGAGTGGACAGCACCAGGGGGATTTACAGCCACCTTCGTCTGCCTTCAGTTTAAGATTTAAGGGAAGAACAGAGAAACATAATTTCCCTGGAAAGTCCTCTCTGGTGACAGCTTCTGAAACACCGAGCTCTGACAGATGGATGTGATGTCAGTTCATGGATATGTTAGTGGTTACAGCAGGGCCATTGCTCTCAGCTCGCCACACAGACCTGGTGCAATGACAAAAACATCTCCAAAACTGGTTGTAGGTTTGTTTTTTTTAAGTTGGTTGATTTGGTTGGTTTTTTTCCTATGTAGGTGTGCCTGTCCAAAATGATCACAGGAATTGCTGCAACCAGCTTTCCAAATCATTGCCTAAACCCACCTCTTGTATTCTTCATGGACAACTGCTCTGCTAAAACCAAGTTTTCACTTTATGTGCCCCCCAAAATGGTGGCATGGCCTGCACGATGGCAGGCAGGTAGTCCACAGCTAAGGTGGCTGGAGGAACACAGCCTGGGAGAGCCTGACTGCAGGCAGATGGACAAAAGTGCTTGGACATCACAACTGAGCCACCCTGGTTCTGCTGACAATGTTTGTTGGACTGAACACTGAGTACAGGTAGCAAAACTGCCGATCTTGAGCACGAAGTCTGCTGCTCAGAGAACAAATATTGCAACAGACTTTTAGGGCAGGAAAACGGAGCACTAACTTTGCAATCTGGATAAATTTAAACAGTGCCCTCTCCCCCACCGTAAGCTGCTGTGCTTAAACACTGCTGATACATTTCCCAAGCCCAGTGCTCCAGGGTGTGATTTGTGAGCAAAACCTGTGGCCTGGTCTCACCCAAAACACAAGTTTTGTCTGTTCCACGAGTGATGGATGCACACTTGGGTTTGAAGTGGGGGAGCACACACAGCTTGTGGCACAAGCCAGAGAGCGGCCCATCCTGAAATCAAGAGTGTGCTCACAGGCACACAGAGGAACAGCACCTCGTGCTGGTTATGTGCTAGGGGAGTATCTTGTCCTGCAGCAGCAGAGAGGTCAGGGAGTGCTGTGCTTGTGTTTCAGTAAGAGGGGATGGAGGCACACAGTGTGAAGAGGCTGCTGAAGTAGCCTGGATTGTCGCCGTCTGCCAGCCACCAGTTCTTTCTCAGTGGTTCAGTGGAGATGGTTCAGTGGTTCAAATGCAACTTCAGCCTTGGATAACTTTCAGTCTTGCAGAAGATCTGTGGCACCAGCTGTCCTGGTTGGTGTAGCAGTTGGTGTAGTGTGGGGATTAAATATTAAGAACATTTCACTAGGCTATTTCCTCATTGACAGAAACATCCTTTCTAGAGGAGAAAAAAATAACCCTACCACCAAATATTTTTGATAAATGTGACAGGATTAGAATAGAATATTTCAATTTTTAGTTTCAGTACAAGATGCTTTTTTTCAGTGCCCTACTTTCTCAGCCCTTTTTTCCTAATGTTATTTTGTGTGGCTAAGAGAGAAGAGCTTTCTTGTCTTCCTCAAGTTATTTAGAGCTTTTCCTTGACTAATGCCTTTTGTCACAAGTGACAGTGAAGGACCTGTTCGGTAATAGAGATCAATGGAGATGAAGGTGACATTTCAGAGCAGAGTTTTGAAACTAATGCTTTGCTATTTATCTGACCGGGGCACCTAGGATCACTGGCTCTCAGCCGAAGAGCACCACAACACTCACTGCAACTTGTGTCCCTGTCCTCCTCCTAAAAATGCACATTTCCTGTGTCTGTCACTCCTCTCCAACCCAGTGCTTTTCAAATTTCTTGCCTATTTTAGAGAACTCTTTGTCAGTCCTCTGGTCCCATGAAATTTTTATCAACAGCCTTCTCACTCTCTCGGTACCTGTTGGCTGAAGTGGGGCTTTGTCAGCAAGTGATGGGTGACCTGCTTCCCCTGGGTAACTGCACGCCGTGGTTTTGGCAGGGACAGAGCCTTTAGTGCTGGGGAGGTCCAAGGCCGTGAAGGGTGTGACTTCCTTCCTATTCCCTGCTGAGAAAAGAGTGGTGTTGGCACTGAGCAAGTTAAAGAAGTGTGATTTCATGCTTCAGCTCTCTCTCAAATACCAAATGCACTAAAGAAACTTGTGAGAAGTGCTAAAGTGATAGACAGTGAGGAGCTTAAAGCCCCTTTTCACTTGGAGAAGAGGTACAGTAGGAGCTAATGGCCATCCTGCATTATATACTGGAGCGATCAGCTTTGCGTGTACAATTCAATTCCAACCACATTTAGGATTAAATCCACACCTTCTTTGCTAAGAAATCCAGGAAGTGTGGCAGCTTTCAACCCTGCAGTGATCTGAGACCACCATACACTCAAATAAGTTTCAAAGCAGTGGTCAGATTAAAGCCCTCCCAATGCTGACTGGCTTTGAGTAAATTTTTACTGCTTTGACTCCAATTACTCCTCTCTCCCTACCTGTAAGCTTTGCCATCTGTACCCAGAAGTGCTGCCTTTCATGGCCTGTTTGCTTGACATCCTCCCCACTTAAGTCTAGAATAAGAAGGTCAATTTAGATAAAGCCTAATGCAATTACGTCTCAAACACAATCTCGGTAACTTCTGTACATAAATGAAATGAAAACACATTAATAACCTTGCATACGTCCTGCCTGGCTGTCTCGCCCAGTGTCATGGCAATGCATTTAGTACAGACCAAGCAAGAGGAAGACAGATTGCTTTCCCAGAATTCGCTCAGTTAATGGAGAAAAATCCACCCTGATCTAAGCTGGCTCCAGCAGTTTCTCAGAAATATTAATGTCTCAAGCTCTCATGGCTTTAATAAAGTAAAATATAATGTATTTCGATGGAAAACAAATTCCCCATTTCTTTTCTCCTGGCACTTAGTGCAGCTGATAGCTACAGTATTGGTTTCAAGCAGAGCATGCCGAGCTAATTATATTTCTTCTAAACATTGTTGATTTCTTGATTGCTAATGTGGTATTTGAGAGTCAGTGATTCTTAAACGTCAGCTCAAGAATCCATCTTTACCAGTGTGAAACCCCTAAATGCAGATCTTGTTTTACCAATATTCCCAGTAAAGGATTACTCTATTGCTTGTCTGGCAAGTGAGACAAATAAAAATTTCCAAAGGCTGTATGTTTTTTTTCTGCACCACATTTAATTGGTGGGAGCACAGAGACACAGAAACATTTTCATTAATGCTTCATTATTAATCAGAAAAAGATGGATGCAACACTTGAGGGAAGCACTGAATGGTGAATTCCCTAATCAATTTACTGTAGCTTCCTTTGCCCTATTAGTGTGAATGTTGCAACAGCACACTGTGAATGTGCTTAATGTGCTTTTTATGAAAAAGGAAAAAATTGCTGTAACAGGATAAATCTAAACTGTTTGGTAAAAAAACACAAATGACACTATTCTTCATTTTTCTAGGGTTCTGGTGGGCATGACATTCATACAGTTTTGGGATGATGAGTCACATAAATATTGCCTCCGTATTTTTGGTAAGTTCCTCTTTTTCTTTATTTTGCTCGTATCACGTTTTATATGTTATTTCTTTTTACACGTTACAGTATTGCAACATAACAGTAACGAAGCCTGGGTTTTGATTGGGATACAGATATATTCAGGTATCCTGCAGTGAGGGTCTCCCATCATGAATCCTCCTGGGAGGAGAGCTTTCCTCACTGCTGTTCAGTGGCTCCCATTCCAAAACTGGCACCAGGCAGGCAGCTGAGCAGAGAGCAAGGTCTCGAGCACAGTAGCTGGGACTGTGAGGTTCAAAGCCATATCTGTGTGGGAAAAGGGGAGGGAGTGGAAACCAGTCCCTGACTTCTGGTATTAAAGTACTTAAAAATAAATTTTGAGATCTGGCTGTGCAAATTCTTACCCTGTCCTTGCTAGAAATCTGCCTGTCTGGGAGTCTGTAAGGATTGGCCATGGGAACAGTACATGAGTTCAGTTGCTCTTGTGAGCAGATCTCTTGACTTTTGGAACTTTTCAGAAAATACTGAGAAGTACTTTCATAAATTACGTGATTACGTAAAGAAATCTTTTCCATTTGCACCACTACCAGCAGTAATGCAGAGACTAAGGAACTAATAACTGCCTTTATTGAATCGAGACCTCTAGGCAATAGCAGGCTGATGGGATGTGACGGATGGAGCTGGCATCAGACAGTAAACCATGGGGGTGTTACTCCTTGGGGTCCTGATGTGTGCCAAATCCCGCTGCCCTGCCCTCAGTCACCCAGCAGCAGCGCAGCTCTGCACTCTGGGATCAGCCACTCTGCTGGGGCCAGGCAGGCTGAGCTCTGCCTTGGCAGGAGGTCACGGCCTGAGTTTGGCTTCTCAGTGACCAAAGCAGCTCGCCAGCACGTGGCACACATTACTGCATGCCGAAGACAGGAGACTTTGCTCTCAGTTTATCTCCATCCAGTTTCCTGAAACCTTTAACTTGTCACCTGGTTGAGCTAAACCCCTCAAACACTGCTGTCCTCCTGTTGTGCTTGGTGCTGCACCTCCTCCTCCTGTGCATCTCTGCTCGGGTGCTGTCCAGCATGCTTTCCTTTTTTTCTCAACTGATGCTTGTAAGCTAATTGGTTTTATTGTTCATTCCGAAGCATGGGAGAAGTATCCCATTATCCTATTGCCCAGTCAAGTAATATTAAGGCACAACATGCCAACATCTGCAGACCTGTAACCACTTTTAGGACCTTGGATGAAAATATCTGGGCGCAGAGAAACTGAGGAATGCAGTTACATTGAATATACGGCACAGTATATTCTCGTTCAACATGGAATAACACAGACTGGGCGAAAAGAAAGCAGCACAACTTTTTTTGCTTAGATTTCTCTCTTGTAGGATTTGCTTTCTCAGCCATGCAAATCAAATCAGATACGTCCATGAGACTCTTTACTGCTTCCAACTCAAACTGAAAGGGCAGCAGGTAAGAACTGGAATATTTATTTTCTGTTTAACTCTCAGGAGCACGTCACAAACCTGGGACCTATAACGACTGAAAAAGCAAGTCATTAGATAATGACAAGGAAACCCCTTTTATTAAAACATGTGTGATAAAATGTGCATGCTAATCAGAATTCTAATAGACCATAAGTCTAACTCCCTAAGCTGTAATTTGGTCATGGAGAAACCTCAAGCATTTTCAGAATTATTTCAAAAATACTTTCAACAGACCCCATTATAGGGCAAGAGCTTTTGGAGAGAGATGATATTTTGCTTTGGCGTCAAAGGCAATGTTTGATAAAACACTCACTATGATGTAAAACATAAGCACAGTTTCAAGCTACAGTGTCTGAGTTCTTTTTTGTTTCGGCCTTCCCCTCCGTCTCCCTCTTGCCCTTTGTGCCAGGTCATCAGCTCTTTCCTTTCACTCCAGTTCCTCTACTGCATTTTATTCTTTTCCACTGGCTGAAGAGGGAGAAAACCTTTATGCTGTTCTTTTGATGCTTCACCAGACATTACCCTTCCAGGTTTCTTAGTCAGCAAACTCCCAGACTGTCAACCTTGGGTAATCTCCCATTCCTGTATCCCAAGAAGTCCTGGTCTCTGGGACTATGCTGATGTTAGCAAATGAGTGCAGCCCGAAGGGGGAGATCTGAAGATTATAGGAGTTGGCATGCAGCTGGTGGTTGAAATCCACCCTGTGCACAGTTTAGGAGATTTTGCTTTGGGCAGCTTCGAGGCTGGTCCTGTGGGGAGCAACCAGAGCACACCTTTCAGTTTAACTTCATCTGAAAGGGGCCCAGTTGGCATGTCCTCCTCGCTGCTGGAAACCGAAACACAGGGATGTGCAGTGGCACACGGGCAGTATGAACTGGAATGTTCACACAGGTTTCCTTTTCCTGGCTTTGCATTTCACTCTCTGAACTTTCCATTATCCCTTGGTCCAGTCAAGGAGCACTTTTGTATCTTCCAGGACCCATTTGAACTTAATGAGTGTCTCCCTTCCAGACATGAACTTTCCTGGCTTACCCTTCCTTCTTCTCGCTGCTCGAATTCCAGCAGGAAGAGAAGAAGGGAAGATACTCTTCCAGCTTGGCACTCACCAGGAAAGTCCCACAGACCCTGCTCCGGAGCTCTTGACAGAACGTAGGCAATATTTTCCCAGGCAGAAGTCTAGGCACAGGACTGTATTGCTATTCCTTCTTCAAAATCATGATGTGTATCAAATCTCTTGATAAAATAGTTCTTTAAAAAAAAACAAAAAAACCCCAAAAAAACACTCTTAAGGAATAAGTCTCTTTCCTTATTCTTAAATTTATCCTGATTTTCAAATATTTTTCTTCAATTTAGCCTAAATAAGGGGAAGTTCATCTTTATCTCTAGGAGTTCAGCCATGGAGTGACCCCTGAATGTACAATTCTGTGATAGGAAATAGCAAACGCCCCTAGGGTTTTGTGTCACTACTCTTTTCCTTGTGCTATTGCACCCTAGGTGTTGTCCACATGTCGTAGCCCTAGAGGTGATCATATTTTTGCTAATATTTCTGCAGAAATATAAATATATGGGTTGGTTTGGGTTTTTTTTCCCCAGTGAATCAACACATACAACTTTTCACTGCTGTAAATCTGCCAAAAGTCCTCAGGGACCCGGACTCGTGAGGCTCTGATGCAAAGGTACTTACAGTAAAAGCTTCTTCATGAACATAACTTGAGTGACCTGCTCTACTGATGTCTGTGAAATTACTTGTGCAAAGGGCAATACTGGAATGGTTTCACACCTTGACAATCATTGTGGGCCTCTGTATGAAGCACCTTTTCTATTTGCTTCCTTTTCTTGCAGGCCCTCCTGCAAGGGTATTCTTCCAGCAGGGATCCAAATAGATCTTTTTACATGTATAAAATCTCAGGTACCCATTTTAGATGTAAACGGCGAGAGATGAAGAGTGTCACAGCTACCTGAAAATACAGAAGAAGGAAAAAAAACATTTACATGCCACAGGAAGAGTCAAGGATTGTCGGGAATTGCATCTTGGGTGAAAGTTACAGTGTCATCATCCTTTGTGGGTGATAGTCATATGCAGTTACTTTGCTTTTTGGAACAGCTGTTGACCTCTTTTGATGTATGCCATGTAACAATTCTCTTTATATTTCTTTGACTTCGTTTCCTGGCCACATACTGTATTGTGAAGCAAAGCTCTCAAACCTTGAAAAGAAATTTCCTTTGCTTTCACTTCTGCTTGTGAGAATGGAAGATTTATATGCATTGAACATTGTCTGAACAGCCACTGAGTAAAATTCACCAAGTGGCACCACTGTGTAAAACCTGTAAGTATTTTATTCAACTGGCTTGCCCGTATCTGAAGAAAATGAAGGGACAAATAAAAAGCAAAAAATTTAGCTAGAACCTCCATCTAAATAATGACTTTGCCAAGAAAAAGAATTTTCTGAATCAACAGTTTCAAACAGAGATGCAGCCATGAGACAGGGGTACAAACCTTCAAGTTAAATAGCCTCTAGCTCTCTGTGTAAACCAGAAACCAATTAAAAATACTATAATAATCGAATTTAAAGCCTTAAAAAACACCAAAACCATTTGTTGCTCTATATACTTTTCCATTATAAATGCTGTCCCTTAGCAATTCTCCAGGACAAAAAATGTGCCGTTATACTTTACTCCAGTGAAAAACTATTAGGAATATGTGAAATGAGGATGGAAAGTTGCAAGTGTCGAGGCTGCCCATTCCCTTGGTATCCCTCTGGGGCCCAGGCTCTCTGCGTCTCCACTGATGTTTTCCTCTGCACACTCATATATAAAATCAAGCAGAACTTGGGTCTAAAGTACCTTTATTAGTGTTAAATTGGATTATTTAAACTGTTAGCCTAACATACCTAATTTGGCATTTGTGTTTTCCTAAGAGCATGGCTTTGGTTTAATTTGTTTTATTTCCTCCTGTACCCAGCTGTCTGTAATTTTACTATCAATTTCTACACTTTTATGGTGACTTAGATAAATATTGTTAAATTATGGAGATTTCATAAAAGCCAAACAGGTAATGCCATTAACCTCAGCCAGTCAAAAATAATCCTATTAAATTTCCAGTCAAATTGGCTCGTAATGAACGTGCAGTGAAACTCACAAAAATTAACCATTTCACTGCAGATTAGTAAACCGTGTACTGAATATTTTTCTTCATCCACTGCTGTAAGAGCCTGTCACCACAGAGGTGTCAGCAGCCAGAGGATGGTGATACAAGGATCTTCTACTCTGAGGGCCACCTTGAGCACACTGGTGGTTTCTAACACCAGAACCTGTGTAAACACACAGTCACATTTGCACTGCTTGTCTCTGGCCACAGGGATGGCTTTTCCAAAAGCCTTGAAGGCCAATGAAATGCTAATTTTTTTGGCTCTTTTATTTGCCTTAATGGACAAATGTTTTCCTACATTTTGCATCTTTTCCATCCTGAAAAATACAAGATTTTGATCATGATATACCCGCTCTCCTCAAGACTCTGTAAAACTAATGGATTAGGAAATTAAATCAGCACAAAAAATTTCCATGTGGAGATTTCTATTAATAGCTCTGCATTTTATTAAGGCAGGATAACTCCTAAAGCCTCAGAGATATTGATGAGCTGAAGGGCTGAAGGAGAAGTTGGTTGGCAATTTCTGCCTTGTAGGGGTTTTTTAGGGGCTGAGCTCTGGCTGATTAAACTTGGATCATGGGAGCTGCATTGCACGATGGCTGATCCAACTGGTGCCTATCTGAGCCGCTGAATGATACAGTCCCCTACAATCTGGCAAGTTTTGTTTCTTTAGGTCTCTCTTAGGGCTTAACATCTCTTAGCATGATTGGGAAGAACCACAGCTCATGTTCATAATGGGCAGTTGTCCCCCCAAAGCCCCCAAGGCCCAAGATGATAGCTCAATGCATCAAATGACCTTCATCTTGGATGAAAAGTGTGAAATAATTAGCCTGAAGAGCAGCATGTCTGAAAAAATGTTCCAAATGCTCCAAATTCCCAAACCTGGCAACTACTGCCTCCTTTTACCAGGAGACCACTCCTGGGTAGTGCACAGTTTATGTCTGTGAAAAGTTTTTGGATCTAGGTCTGGGCCTCAGTGTGGGCTTCGCACATCCTTCCCCCCTGCCCAGTGAACTCTCCGCTCCACCTCACCCCAGGGCACTGTCCTGGAACAGCTGATAAGGAGCAGGTGACAGGCTCAGATTCCAGGCAGCTGTTCCTGCTCTCTTCAGCCTTTTTTCACCCTGTTCCTAGCAAGGACCAGCTCAGCCCTGAGCTTTAGCAGCACTGTCTACATCTCCAGAGTCTCTGAAAAAAAACCATAAGAGGGGAAAATACCTGGAAAAATAAATATATTGGGGGAGGGAGTAAGAGAACTACCAACAAGAAAAGAAAAGTACAAGGGAGGGGATGGAGAAAGAGGACTGAAAGCATTAGAGAAGATAAGAACAGATATAAAGAATAAAGAAAAAATTAGAGGAGGAAAAACTCAAACCAAACAAAAACCAAACAACAACAGCAACAAAACCCCAAACCAACAACAAAAAAATGGAAATACATGCTGAAGAGGACTATGAGCCACCCAGGAATTTTCTATTAGAATACAAAGGGAATTCAGTGGAGAAAAAACCGTGGGAAATACTGATTCAGGATTCTTTCCTCCTCTAAGATGTTTATGACATGAATAATCCATGCCCAGATTGTTTCTTACAATCTTTTCTAGCAAATACATTTTTGTTTTGCTTGAATTAGGCCTCCATTTAACATATCTTCTATTATTATTCTTGTGGTAGGTACTGTTAGAAGAAGACACTGCTGTGCTTTCCCTGAGTGTGATTTTTGTCTCTCCCTGATTCCTATTCAAGATGCCAAACTGTGGCTGCTGTCACTAGGGGAGAAATGTGGCTTTTGGTTAACTCTTGGAAGTAAAGAAGCAAAACCTGCCTGACAGTTGTGCCTGCAGAATGAACACACAGAGCTTCCAAAACATCTCTCTGGGATGGGAGCTACAAGGAAGAGAGCATAGTTTCAATCTGTTCAAGTAGACAAGGATAGTCCTATCAAGGTACAATGCTATCCATTTAAAGTATCCCCACCAGCCTATTAAATAAATACTTTCTTTTAGTATCCAGGGCAAAATGTGCAAAACTCCGCAAAACTCTTTTCACACCCTACAAATGATGTGCAATATCTCTGCATTCTTCAGCTTCCATCATGTCCATTATGTTATTGGAGCCCAGCCCCTGTGTAATCATTAACCAGCAGACACCTTATCTTTCACCATGCTGGGAAAAAACCCCACTCAATTAAATTCAGAATTTATTTTATCCATAGACAAATGAGCAGCTCCAAGAAATGTCATGGTTTCCAGAAATCTTCACGTCCTTAATGTGTGCAGTTATTTGGTTTCTTGAGGGCTACATAAACATGACTGAATTGATGAACCTCTGCAACTAAGAAATATTTTTGTTCATAACATGCAAAGATGATGGAGAGGAGACAACCTCTCAAAGTGCTAAACGGTCAGCTGGCAAAAATCCCCATCTTTTCACTGCCTTCTGATTTTCATAAAAGTTCAGAATCTTATCTTTGGGTTTACTTCAAAAATGACAGAAGCTTTTTGGTTTAATTATTTTTCTGTTTCAGTTAATTTAGCCTTAACAAACTTCTTGGCCATTGCATTCCTCATCGCATACACAGAATATGTGTACTTACTCCTCCCAGATTTATGAGTATTTTGAAACTCACATATTCAAACAAGAAAATAAAATCTGTTATCTGTCTAATGCCATAGGAACCGTCAGTGCCTTAATTAAATCTTAGCTCTGAGAGAACTCTGAAAAAGCATAAGGGCCTGCTTTCCTGTAGGAGCTCTCTGCAGATGAGAGCTGACTCAGGGAAGTGCTCAGCACCAGAAAGGGACAGCATAACACTGTCTTCACTGGAGCTGGCCTGAGCTCAGGTGTTGCCTGCTTTATGTGCTGCTGGTTTTGCTTTCACTACAGCTTCCAGAGTCCCTGCCTGACTTGAGGCTTGCCCTCACTCCAAGCCCCAAGCAAACCTCCAGGCACAGGTGCCTGATCTAAAGAGACAAGCTTGGGAAGAATTGCTACTACACCCTCGAAAATACAAGGCAGGGGAAAGTAAATCTGCTGTTTAAGGTATTATTTGACTCCTGGTTTTACCTGAGGTGATATATGAACTCTAGGGCAGAGGAGAGAGATGAACCTTAACCTTCCATTCAAGTGCGTTTAACCATAAAACTGTCATTTGTCATGGCATGCATGATGAATGCACAAATACAACTGCTTTCCACATTGTTCCTCGTGGAGGATTTTACAGCCATGACACTGCACAGGAATCAACTGGCTTGATTTAGTTCCCTACATCTGCTGTACAGCCTCCTCAGTGCTGCGAAGAGCCAGCCCTGAAGGCTGACATGCCTCCTCTGAGACACAAAAATGCACGTGTTTGTGTTTGGAAAGCTTTGTGGTGGGAGGATGCCAGGGACACTGAGATAAAGATCTTTAAACAGCTTTCTGAAAGCAGCTTCTGCAAAGTCTTCCTTTGCAGTATTCAAAAGCTCTCTTTAGAAGAGAGCATCAACACTGGCAGAAATTAAGAAATTACATTAAAGCATGTGCAGTAGTAAAAGAGGAAAACCCTCAAACAAAACAGATGCCCCATAAGGGAGCCGTGCCTCTAAGCTTTGTGAGTTTTAGACAGACTGGATATAACTCATACCAAAGGTCTCAAAATACTTGGTGCCTCAAGGGATTAGTAGCCTTTTGTCAGTAACTATGTCACATAATTCCTGTAACACCTACAACCTTCCTGCCTTTATCCCGATACTAATGTGAACTTCTGAACTTCCTGGAGACTATTAAATATTTTTCTCTCCCTTTACTGGGCCAGTAGCTGAGTTCCTGATGCCTGTCCTCACTTGTCTTCCATGTCTACTGTTTAGATGGAGGGGTGCTGCAGAGCGGGTTCCTTCAAGGATCCCGCCCGTGCCGTGCAGCTGAAGCAGGCACGATGCCTGCAGCATCGCTCCTGGCTGCTGGCTGCACTTGGAAAGGAGGGAGCCGTGTCACCATCCTGTGCCTGAGCCAGCCTGGCCTTGGGCTGGGCCATCACTCAGGGGAAGAGACCTGGTGGCTGAGGAGCATGGCCAGGAGAAAGCAGGTCTTGGTTTAGCAGCTCTGGAAGGGTTTGCCCTTTTTTTTTTTTTTTTTTTTTTTTTTCTTCCTAGCATGTAGATAGGAACCAGGAGCACTGTATTAAAATGTTAGAACTTTCCAAGAAACCATAATGAAAGGAGCAAACACCAGTCTACTTTTCCCTTTAGACTGGTACCACATGGTCATTTTGGATTTTATTCTGCCAGTGTATTTAGCTCTAATGCCCTTCCCTTTTTTATATCCAACAGTATTTTCCTTCAGATGCTGTATTTTAACTCCTTACCACTTCACATTACGTGGTATTCAAAGCTTTTTACATTATCTTATTGTAACTTCAAAAAAAGCCAAGTTATTCAGTATGTCAAAGGAAATAGCTTCCATCCACTGCTGGGGCTGAAGGCAAAGGTTTGTAATCTGTCCTCAACTTTATTAAAAAACATAAGGCATCAGCCTTCATGCAGCTCAAATACATTTCCTAACGTGGTGACAAACCATGTCTGATACCACTGAATGAACTTGATATGAATTTCTATTCAGTGCACTCAGCCTCCTGAATACTATTTAATTCTCCAGTGCTGTGTGATTGAACACACTGATCATGGAAACAGAATGCTTGCTCAGCCTTGCACCGCTTCGCTTTGCTTTCTCTTGGGGTGTTTTGTCGTGATGTTTTTCCCTTCCCATGCCTGAGGATTGAACATTACCTTCTAGGACCAAGAAGAATTTAACTCTCAGACCTGCCCTTGGTCCTAGGACTGCACAGCCCTGCCTTGGCAATAGCTCAGCAAGTGTCTCAGCAGCCACCACAGCCTCTCTTTGCATACATAAATAGAGATGTAGAAAAACTGGAAGTCTTAATGCATCTGAGAGTCCTGGCTTGGACTGTCCCCAGGGGCCATCTGTGGCGGTGGCATGAGGGCCCTTGTGTCGCTGCTTAGTCCAGGGTCTCAGTGAGACCCACGGCTTGGTGACATCCACGTTCCATCTCCTGGCTCTCAGGGGTATATGACTTGCTGGTCTTGATATCATTAGGTTTTTGATATGAAGTACTTAGGGCCGGAGACTTGGGACACGTGCCTTGAGATTTAGAGCAGATATTAAAAAATGAAGGAAACCAAATGATTTTATGTAATTGGGACAGAAGCTGGAGAAGTATGGAGGTTAGTAAGGGAAGGAGGTTTTCTGTTCGAGCAGAAGGCTCTTGTTTCTCAAGTGAATCCAAGCTATCAGCTTTTCTATAGCAGATCTCCAACTATGTACATCTATTTCTGGGCCGCCTGTGCCTGGTAGGTTTGGTTTCAGCAGTCACAGCTGGCCTAGGGGAATGTGGGACATGGACAATTTACAGGGTATCAGTGCCTGTGTCTCTTTCAGGTGCTGGGATTGGAGAACAGTTTTATGTTACAGAGGATAAAATTTCTGCATTCTCTGCCCCGTCTGGTGCAGATTAAAGGAAAGATAACCTGTCCAATCATCATTATACGCTCAAAAGCATAACTGGAAAAATCCATGCGTATCGGTTCTCTAAGTCTCAAGGAGACCTGCGGAGGAAACAAATGACCCACGGTAAAAATGGATAATACTTCACAAAATTGGTACCTGGGAGCCATGTGGCTAAACTAGCAGTAAAAATGACCCATTCTTTTCAACATGAAATTAGTTCTCTGTGGAAGTATAGAAAAGAGATTTTTATGCTGTTTTGCCACCTGCTCCTCATCCCTGGGATCTGTGTATTCAGTTTTGATTTATGAGGGAAAGTGGGGGGAATCAGATGAATTTTAACTGGCATATATCAAGATCATAATGGTTTGGGTTTTTTTTTCTCCCAGGTTATATATTTTTTTAATCTATTTTTGTAAAATAGCACTACTTTTACTTCTTGTAAAGCCAGAGAATTTTTGGTTACTTCTCTTCCAATATTTTATCTACTGCTCCTCTGTCAAGCATCACTTTTGCTAAAGAGTACAAGCAAGTTATTTCATATACAGTAGGACTTGCCAGCGGATAATTTGATCATTGGTCAGTTCAACTGTTACAATAATTTCTTTCTTATTTATGTTAATAACCTGTAGGAATGTGTACAACTGTGCCCATGGGTGGATTTAATACTCTCAAAAAATGTTAATTTAACTGCTCTGGCATCAGACGTGCTGGGCAGCAGTGGAGTAATTTTGCCATTGCTCTTCAATATGGGAAACAGAGTATGCTGAACCCATTATAAGGTCATTAAAAAACAGAAATAATATTTTGGCAGGTTTAAAAAAAAATAAAAATAAACAGTCTCACCCTTACGGAAAGCAAGGAGCCTCAGTGTGCAATTTGCCCTCAAAACTTAACTTAGGTCAATGAACTGCACACTTCAGTCATCGTGGAGCCATAACATCAAAGTCTATTTGTCAGTGCCCATCAGGAGGAAAAAGTAGGAGGATTTTGGATTCAAAGTGTTGCAGACAGGATCCAAACTGTCCATACAGGGGGAGAAATGCAGTTATGTGTACTCTGAGTATATTTTCCTGTTTAGAGCTGAGAAATTACATGTACAGGTTTTGGAGGGAGTCTTTTCTGGACCCAAACTGCTGGTTAAGAGGGATAAAAACTGAGATGAAAAAGGCAAAGGAAACAAATAGAAAACCCTCTTTCTGTGGATGTAATTAGATTAGCTGACATCGACTTTAGTGACTGATATTTTTAGGCAATATCTGGGAAATTTGGATATAATTGATATAAGGACTCAATCAGTCGTTAACACCCCTGGTCTTTGGAGATAAAATTAGGTGCAGGTTCTTTACAGAAAACTTTGTGAAAAAATACTATTGAAAATTCTGCTGAAATATTTTATCTCTTCTATAACTTTTATTATGAAGACTTTTTGTTATAAACTCTCTGTTTATTACTAAACCTTTCCTGTACTGTGGTCTTGATTTAAAGCTTATATTTTCAATTTTCAACTCACACTGCATGTCAGGGGTAATTATCATTTTTTAGGTCTTGTGAATAGAGATGTCTAATGAATTGGAAGAGCCTTTACAAAGACTTAGGTTTAAATACGAAATCACTGTGTGTTTTTCCAAACCCCCCAATTTTTCTCACAGTAATGATGTTTTTAATGTTTCTCATTAAAAACATCCTGATGGGTAGAAATTACTCTCCCAATCAAGAGGTCAGGAAAATGAGAGAGAAAGAATGAGGAGCTCCTGCCCTGGAGATGCCTCTGTAGATACTAAAAATACAGAAGTCCTCTGGGGTATTTTGTGACTAATATCTGCTTTTGAACCTTATTATTGAAAGTCTTGTCTAACTCCAAACTAAATTTGATTTGAAACCATAACAAAGAAAGTATTTTTAAGAAATGTTGTTTTTCCTTCCATCTTTCCATATCAAGAGAATGTGGACTGCATGAGAGAAATGGAAGTCCAGGGTGGAGAATACATAAAATTTATAGAAGTGTCTTTTCTGGAGAATAGTGCTTTTTATGTTACTCTTTTTTTGTTTGTTTGTTTGTGAAAATTGTGATATAGACACAGTATTTAAACAAGCACCTTTGCTGGAGGGTATTTATATCATGGACTTTTGTCTTTAAAACGAGAAAAGCTCTAAAATAATCCAATTTAAAAATTTTATTTTTGAACAGGCTTAGAATTCTACCTCTCCCTAGTCTTCCCTCTTTTTACTTTGCTTTTAACATATGTGACACCAATATATATACTATTCTTTCAAACTCGCTACAGTAAATATAAGGTATTTGTCACATTAATCATAAATCAGAATCATTATGGACACTGACCTTTGCACTGTTCCTCACATACACCTCAAATTACTGTTATTTAATTATTGAAGGGAGAGATATTTTACCTGAAAAATGGCTAAATACAAGAGCATTAAACTATACTAAAAAATCATAAATTCTATTTAGCCTGTTTGTTTAGACAGCTATGCTTCTGAATGGTTTCTTAGCATGGGTAGGAGGCGTCCCAAGGCATGATATACTACCCAAGAGGCGTGGATTTTGATCCACAGTTCTGGATGTGCTCCAAAAGGTACTGTTTGATCAGAGGAATGAGCTATTATTTATAAGGGAGAGCTGAGTATAGAGAAGTTTCAGGATGAATGAAATATACTCATCTATTTCAGGGGTTTATTGTTCCTGAGTAACATCTGAAAGAAAAAACCCTGAGTTTATACAATAAAACAGAGCAATTTGGATTTTCACAGTTTTAGCTAAGGCCTCTTCCATAGTCTTTGAACAAGCAGTTGGGTTTAGTCCGGACACAGCCCTGGTTGCTGGCTTGCAAAGATCCTGTGCTCGGGGAGATCATTCCACACTTCAGCATTTCTTCCAGCTGGTTCTGGTCCCACAGTCCCCGTGGTTCATCTGGATTTCTGCTTTTCCAGAGGATCCAATGCACTTTTTTCTGTGTACTTGTTTTGTGGCTAAAGAACCAGGGCAATACAAGCAGCTGGTGCCCTTGGTTTGACTTGGAGATTCTTGGTCACACGAACTCCTGTTCCAGCTTCCTCAGGCTGGCATGGAATTAGCTAAATAAGACCAAAGTCCCACAGATTCATGGCAGGACCTAATTCAAGTCTAATTTACTCTTTTATTGATCTGTATTTGGTGTAGTTATCTTTTGCAGTCAGGTCCCTATTTTGGATATAAAAACCTCATCCTTCATAGTTCTTCTCTCTTTGCTCCTGCTTCTTTATCACCATTTATCTTTATCAGTTTCTGTGGCATTATGTCCAGGAGAGTGCACAACAGAGAAACGAATCCAGTCTGCAATGAGCGAGTGAATTCCATCACGCATGGATGCAAAAATTTACAAAATCATTTGTTCACTCTCAACATTTCACTTTTAATGCTGTATTTTTTAAGATATTGTGTTAATCTTTATTCTAGCTTTCAGAAACACAGTGTTTTCTCTATTTTTTTCTCTTTTTTTTTAATAAGACAGAGTGTACAAGATCCCTACTATACACATGAGAAGAAGGGTCATGCACACAGAAGGAGCTACCACTCTAAATGCAGGATGTCTGTCTGCTCTGTCCAATTACCATTAACGTGATGCTGTTGTAAGTGCTAATGAATGAGGACTGAAATGTCTAATTGTGATGGGACTTTCTATAAGAGGATAGGTAAATAGTGAATATTAAAGGAAAATACAATGTTACATTGCACCTGAGGTGTCCTAAAGGGACTGGTTGCTATTATAATTGGCCATGCTATTAGTCATCGTCATTTATTCAGACGCGTATTTTCCTTTTCTCAAATGAAAGAAAACTACCTCCTTCAATACATGAAGAAAAGACCCATAGGGCACCTACCCCTGTCCTAATGCTCTTGCTGTGAGTTAAAACCAGCTGAATGTAGCTTCTGTGCTGCCCTGGGCTTTAGGGCCTCAACCAGCTGTGGATGAGAACCAGGGTAGAGTAAAACCCTTACAACAGCTGACAAGACTGGAGGTTAATTGCGGTCCTTAAAGGAAAATTGTGACTCCTGAGTGTCCAGTACCGGAGTCCTGCAAAAGATCCTTCAAGACTTCTCACTCTTGACTCTCCTGCCTTTTTTCTTTTTTTTTTTTTTTTTTAAATCTCAGGTGATTGTTGTGGAGTTTGATGGTTTTCGGTTGGTGGAGTGATGTTTTCCTCAATCCTTTTGGATCTTGCAATCAGTCATGAGGACAGTCTGCTGCAGAATCCAGATTATCCATTGAACAAATAAGCACCAAACTTGATAACATCAGGACAAAGAAACACATCTTAGCGGAAACTTATGCATGATAATTTTCAATAGAAATCCTGAGGAGTCCAACAGACTTGAAATTGAATTTTAGAGTATGCAGAAATTAGGTGCCTTGACTCTTTACTATTAATAGATCTACCAGACTTTGAAACATTCAGATGAAGCACCAGTGTTAATTGATAGCTGTGTGCTGAAAGAAGAAGTATTTATTCCAGCTCCTCCACTAGAGACATCGGCAGTCTTTGAGATAAACAGGAAAAGTTCTATTTTTAAGGGCAGGATTGTGACAGAAGGTGGTGCATGTCCAACACAGAGGGACCAGGGCTGATGGCAAGATGGGCCAAGGTTCAAGCAAGGAGCCTGGGGACTGCTCAGGCTGCATTTTGGGGAGTGAGACTAAGGCAGAAGCAGGAGCTGGTGCTGTGGTTTAGGCAGCAAATACCCAGGTTAACTACCAGGGCAAGCAAAAAGGCTTGATGCTAGGACTAAAAGGGGGGAGATGCACACAGAGCTCAGGGCACAGCAGCACCAGCCCTTCAGAGCAGCGTGTGGTGCCAGCTCTCGAGCTGCTGTTGAGGAGCACAGTGACAAGCCCGGGGAGCAGCACAGCCAGGCCTTCTGCAGCTGCCCTCGCTCGTTACGCTTGGAACTTGTAATCAACAGCCAAAGGTCCCAAAAGACAAATAACATCACTGTAATGTGCATCAGCTGGCAGATTCCCCAAACAACCTTCTTCACCACAGCTCAGAGGACAGAAGAATGGATTTCAAGGATGTTTATCAGATGTACGCATGCTTTCTTCTCCTAGGGTACTCAATCCCTTTAGAAAAATTCAGTATTTACACACCGAAAAGGCTTTGTGATGCAAAGCAGCTGAGGTAGTATGAACTAAGCATTCACCTTTTTTTTTTCCTGGCAGTTTGAGCTACAAGTCAAATATTTAAGGCACAGAATATTATGTTTGTAACTGTGGAGCCCAGCTAGATGTTGCTACTCGCATCGTACACTGGCTACCAAAACCTCATGGGAAGAGACATACAGGCATCAGAATGAACTGCCACCTGTGTTCACTGAGCTGATACCTGCCAGAAATGCTGCTGTCTGCAAAGGTATTAGCTGTCATTTGGGGGAAATTAAGTCTCGAGAGCAGGAGCTCAAAACTTATCTGGTGTTGGTATCTCCCTGCTGAAGGGGATTGAACAAAACTAAAAGGAAAAAAAAAATCTCTTATTCATGAGGGATCCAAGAAATTAAAAGAGTTAATGGCTGGGTCTGCTGTCCTTGGAACTGCTGAAACAACTCACTGTTGGTCCAGCTGAGCAGGAGTCAGGTCCTGTGTGACTCATGCAAGATACTGAAGGGGCCCAGTAGTGCCTAGAATTGATTCTTGCACTACTTCTTCCCTTTGCTCTCGGGGTAAAGGGATGGTTCATTTCTGATGAAATTGCCCTACTTCCCAGCCTGCTCTCAGCCATCCCTGGAAGCCCTGCTTCCCTTAGCTTGCTGCCATGTGCTGCAAATCTAATGATTTACAACATTAAAAATTACAGCCTCCATGATTCACGTTGCTGATGCCTTTCTATTAGTCTAATCACTAACACACATTTACAAAAAGTTGACAAATATGTCAGGTTATTGAGGTTCATTTTAGCTTTGGCTATGGATGATTTAATACAGAAGGAAATCAGGTTAGGGAAAGCTCTGAATATGTATTTTCCAGGGGGAACAAAAAAAAAAAGTTTTTTCTCGCCTCCTCTCACTGCTTCTCAGTCATCGAGAGAGAAAGAAATGATGAAAATGACACATGAGCTGCTGCAAAGTCTAAAAATAAGCCATCTTTTATTTTATATTTGGAAAGGGAGATTAGTTTGTTCTGTGGCTATTTTTCCTTTTTTTTTTTTTAATCTTTAAACAAGGTACATTTAAAGTAGACACTCACCATATCAAAAGAGGCAAACAAATTTATTGCATTTTATTGCTGATGAAGTGGATAATGGGAAAAGATGTGAAAAGTGAGGGAGAGTGTGGGAAGTGGGGGCACTTACAGGGAAATGCATTTGTGTGGGTTGGGTTTAGCAGTTTGAGACAGAGAAGTACTTAGACAAATTGCTTTGAATTTACACTCAGAAATGAAGAATAGCCCTTCTCTTAAAAGGAATTACATGTGAGTCATTCTTGAAGCTGGTATTAGGTCGGTAGAACTGAGGATGCTACTGGCAGGAGACTTAATGTGGAAGTGCTAATCAAGGCCAGACCAAATGGGTAACCTTCCAGGTCAGCAAAAGTAAAGGTCCCGTGGTTAAAAAAAGAGGACAACTGACTGCTAAGGGACTTTATTTTTTTTTTTT
>VYZQ01063751.1:0-23410 GCA_013400655.1 Mystacornis crossleyi
GTGCTTTTCCCAGCTCCGTTGGGTCCTAGCAGACCTAACACTTCTCCTGGAACAAATATGCAACAGCTGTTAATATTTATTGTTGATAGGACTTCTCCCGTGTATTCTATGTAATATATAAAAGTACAGTAGGAGAAAGGGTTTTTTTTTATCCCCACAAATTAAAACTTTGAATGCAGGAGCCTAGAGCATCAGGTCTGGTTGCCCACAAGAAAATTCTAACAAAAATATTGTCTCCAAATGAGACCTTCACTTTAGATTTTAGACATTTATATTATAGGGAGTGCAGCAAAGAACTTGAACCTTTTTTAACACCGAAAGAGAGGTTTTTGACAGCAAGTTTCTTCTTTTTCTTAAAGATGGAAGTGGCTGTCCTGACTTCGTATTCCTTGCGCAAACTGTTGACAACAACCAAGTCCTGTGGAGAGATGAAGAGGGAAACAAAAGCTCTCCTCCTATCCCACGAGACAGCTGATCTGTTGTTACCATTAAGCAGGATTTTGAAAAAGAGAAAATTTCTAAATTAAAAAGCCATGAAACGGAGGGGGGAAAAAAAAAGAAAACAAGTGGAATGGGAATAAAAGTAACGGTGCCAGCTAAAATCCTTGTGGTGCCAGGGTGACCGTGGGCTGAACGGTGAGATCACATCAGAAGGTCTGAGAGCATGAGCTAAGAAAGCTGAGGCAGATGAGAAAATGAAAATGATGGAGAATGAAAAGGAAAACGATCCAGAGGGCTGGATTTGGGTTCACCTCCTCCTGCTGCAGCGAGGCCATGGCGCTCCGCGCCCTGTCCCTCTCCGCCTGCACTTCGGGGGGTTCCTCTCCAGGCTGCTCCTTGTTCTGCTGGGTGACCACACTCCTTGGCTGGATCCTACAGGTGGAGGAGGAGAGCTGCTTTCCCTGGGAATCACTTCCAGAAAGGTTTGTGTTTATAAGATTTTTCCCAGGGCAGCGCCAATGAAACCCAAAATTTATTTGAGCTCGGGGAGCTCACAGACTCAGAGTTGGAAGGGACCCACAAGGATCACTGAGCTGTTCCACAGACAGCATTTGCTCAAATATTTATTCCTGGGAGTGGTGGGGGGAAGCTAAACTCCACTGGCATGGCTGAGAAAATAAAGGCCAGTTTTAGCTTTTCCTTCATCTTTAATTATTGACTGGTTCCCTGCTCCACACATGCCAATCATCTGTTCAAGGAGAATTAAAATACACGTGGCAGGCTTGCAAAACAATTGGGCATTTAATTCCCACAGTTGGTAAGGTTTGATAATTAAATACTTTTTACAAGTCTTCTCCCATGTGACTGAGGCAGTTGGTCGCTTGTTGTTGGTGACAGATAAGCAGAGAGCACTTAGACAACCCTAATGTGATGAAGATTTAGGGAAAGTCTCCATCTTACTGGGATCAATAGTGACACCTTTGAAAAGGAGTTAAAATCCCTGTGTTTCAATTTGGATCTATAATTTAGCCCCCTGTAGGGAAATGTCCTGAAACTGCATCTATGAACCTCAAAAAAAAGCTGAAATCACAATTTTTATCCTCTCAAGAACACTGAAAAAACTAAAAATATGAGCTTTATCCACATTTTGAAAAACAATTTTCACACATGATGTTTTTCCCTCCTGCTGTCCTGCCTGGCTGTGCAGCTCCAAGCCCACCCTGCAGGCTGGGATAACTGTGGCTCACAGGGAATTCCTGGGACACACCTGAAGATGGGATCAAATCCCGTAACTGCTTCTCCATATCTCATCTCCAAACAGCGCAGGAGGAAAGCGAAAATCACACAGTGGACGTACGGCTGAAAACCAGGCATGAGTTAGGTTTGCATGGAGACAAGGTAACAACAGACTCCATTAATTTTAATTATAAAGGGATGCAGGAACCTATCTCATTAATTTCAGCTGTTGAAAAGGTCTGCAAGGGGAAGAAGCTAAACTGATGCTTGGCATACATTTCTGTCTGATATGCAGATTATTTGCAAAAGCCTTGACTCCTTACAGCAGTTCTAGCTCAGATAATCCAGCTGCACCCAACCGACATCCTGTGGGATGGGAGAC
This sequence comes from Mystacornis crossleyi, assembly GCA_013400655.1. Classification (NCBI taxonomy): domain Eukaryota; kingdom Metazoa; phylum Chordata; class Aves; order Passeriformes; family Timaliidae; genus Mystacornis; species Mystacornis crossleyi. The sequence continues at coordinate 2,060 of VYZQ01063751.1, forward strand.
CACCTCACCCTTTTGTAGAAGCAGCATTGGAATGATCAGTTTATTAATAATATCTCTGCCTTCTACATGAGCTCCACTTAACCCCCCCACCCCATTTTTGCTGCATCCAAGGGCCACATGAGGCACAAGCCCATGATTACTTGGAATTCGCCTCCCCTGACAACACTTAATGGGAAAGTTTGACTACAAAACCCATCCTTTCTTTCTGGGGAGAGTTTACAAGCCCAGTGCAAGCCCACTGCATCAGAACTGTCATTCCTGTCCAAGCAACCATCTCCAAACCCCTCCTTACTGTCAAGACAGGCACGTAGATGAGACTCTGGGATTCAAAAATACTGTAATCGTTATACATGAAGAAATTCTGGAAGAAAAGGAGATCAGTCAATTAGAAGATTCCTCAGCATAGTGTGTCTCAGGGCAGAGTCAGAGCAAGTGTGGCAGATAGGGATGTTCAGCTTTTCTTCAGGATGGGATAAAGGAGTTTTGATCTGCCTTTTTTCCTTTGGTTCTCACTGCCTCAAGGGGTTGTGGCTTCCTTGGCTACAGTAACTCAGAGGGGCCTCAAAATCAGTCAGGTTAGGTCGACCTTTTCTATCACTGCTTTTCTCTTCCCAGCTCTCTGACCTTCTCCCAGCTCACTTCCTCCTTCCCGGTTTTCCCACTCCACCACTTTCCCCTCCCGTGCCACCCCGGCTGCCAAAACACAGCCACTGTAGCAGCTCTTTGTGACTAAACAAACCAAAAATATCCCAATCAAACACAGGATTAACAGGTCAAATCTTGGCCTCTTCTCTCACTCCCCAGCCTGGAACTTGTCTTTTCCTGTTTTCTTTTCTCACTCGCTCTTTTTGACTGGGAATTTGGGAAGTGCCTCTTGCTTTGCCAGTTCGCACCATTAGGATAATGATTGAATTTAGCAGGATGAATTTTTGCTTACTAGTCCAGAGAACATGATCCAGCCCACAGATGGAAACATAGGAAGCAGCATGCAGAGGTAGTAAAGTACTCCGTGATGGTCACTGGTCATAAAGGCAATATAATTCACCTGGAATAAAGCAGAGAAACTACTTCCAATATTAATGTGTTGTTGCTAAAAAACAGGTTATTTGTCAGTGGTTCAGGTTATTCTGCTGAATATTGATATAAACTGAAATTTTTTGATGTAAATTTGAAATAAAGTCCCAAGTGGCAAGGCATGTAAATCAAACATTTCAGAGTGAAGATGCTCCTCACTTACCAAAATGAAGGCTAAAGACCAAATGTAACGATTGCTTCGTCCCATGCGAAATTTGAAGGCCATTAAATAAACAAAGAAGACAAGAGATATTCCATAACCCAAGAGGCAAATGATCTAGAGAGAGAGAGAGAGAGAGAGAGAGACAGTGACAAGGAGGTGCCTGGGGATATATGAAAACCTGCCCTGAGCTTTCCACTGCAAATAAACTCTTTAAAGCCAAATCCTGCTGTGAAATGAGGGGAGGGAGGGAGTTGTGTCCACCCATTTTGCCCAGAGCTCACCAGGGTCAGCACAGCACTGGTGTCCAAGGGGCAGATGCGGGTCAGGAGCACCAGGATCCCAAACATGAGGCACATCAGGCTCCAGAAGAACGGGATGTCCACCAGAGCCTGCCCACACCAGTAGGCCGAGGGGAAGAGCCCCGCGAGCCGCAGCTGGGAGCGAACCTGGAGCTGCCAAAGCAAATGGGAAAAGCAGAGTCTAAAACACCATTCCTGGTCCTTCTGTATTCTCTTGCTCCTCCCTTCCCTGGCTCAGCCTTCCTCTCCTTTCTGAGCGCTTCCAATTCTTAGTTTGACTATTGTTTAAAACCACATCATTCCTAAAAGGTAAGAAAAATAAATCATTCCAATTTCAAAGGCTTTATTAACATCCAAATTATAGTGAGCCCCAGCTCACAATTCTCCCTGGGATGCAGAGAAGTGCACGTTTGGTACTCATCTGACTGATTTTCTTCTACCATCTTACTCAGAAATCACAGAATCACAGAATGATTTGGGCTGGAAGGGACCTTAAAGATTCCACCCCCTGCAATGGGCAGGGACACCTTCCACGATCCCAGGGTGTTCCAAGACCTGTCTAACCTGGCCTTGGGCACTTCCAGGGATCCAGGGGTAGCCACAGCTTCTCTGGGCACCCTGTGCCAGGGCCTCACCACTGGTGCTCTCCACAGACATTGCATTGCATTCACTCCTTGTGTACGACCACCTGCAGCTCGTGCTCTTTACCTTGTAATCCTCCACGTTGCTCATCGCAAAGAGGGGAGGCAAACCAGCAGCCAAAACCAGCAGGTAGGTGAATAAGCCGAAAAAAATGTAGTTCTTTAGCTCTGGGTTTTCTCCCTGTGGGGAGAAATTCAGAGTCATCCATAATCGACAGCTGCCCAAGGGAAAATCTGGCTGGCTCGGTGCTCATGAGATGGTTGAACGTACAAGTGAGCAAGAACACTAACGGTGAGTCAGTTGTGTTTAAGAACAGAAAACAAGGCCAAAAGAACAAAAAAATGACATTTCGCATCCTAGAATTTGCAGAAAGAATTTGGATTCCTGTAAATTGTCGAGGACGGAGACCAACTTTTTGTTGCTGAGGAAAGGTGGGGTTTGCAAAGATCACTGTGGTATTCCCACCATATTCATCAGCATGGCCTGGTTGGAAGAGGCCTTAACGCTCATCTCATTCCACCCCTGCCACGGGCAGGGACACCTTCCACTACCCCAGGCTGCTCAGAACCCCATCCAACCTGGCCTTGGACACAGATGGAGCATCCACAGCTTCTCTGGACAACCTCTGCCGGTGTCTCACCACACCCAGTAAAGAACTGCTTGCTAATGTCTCATCTGAACCCGCTCCCTGCCAGTTTGAACCCACTCTCCCTTGTCCTGTCACTCCAGGCCCTCGTAAACAGTCTCTCTCCATCTTTCCCCCTTCAGGGACTGGAACGCCACAACCAGGTCACGCTGAAACTTCTCCTTTCCAAGAACAATCCCAATTCTCTCCAGACAGCACAAACTTAAATATCTTACGGTACTGAAACCCCACGGAACCCTTGGACACTGCAGGAGAAATCGTCATTAAACACCCCCAGGAACCACCAGCAGTGGGACCACTGCTCCCCACCCTTGGAACCCGCTCCCCCAGCCAGGTTTCCAAGCTGTACAATCCTCATCCCTTCAGCTACTCCAGTTAATTTTAGCCGAGCAAGGCAGGACCCTCACCATGTAGAAGAGCTCGCTCCAGATGCGGAAGCGCGCAGTGGAGTTGAAGAGCCTCAGGAAGGTGTTGCTGAGGATGTTCACGAGCACAGGGAAGCAGTTGATGGGTTCTGGGCCGCACATGACCGTGAACTGGTGGCTCTGGAGATGTCAAAACAAAATTTCCTTCATGTCCCCGAGCAGTGTGAGCAGCACTACTGAAATTATTTATCATGCCAAAAAAATATTCTCCCTTTTCTGGTATGTTTATTTCTCTCATTTAAATACTTTTCAGAAAGTTGTGTTGATGTACAGGATGAAAGAAGCAAAAAATATCTCTCACCTTGCCTTCCAGGGATATTTTTATAGCTCCATTATAATTTGGAAGGCTTGTGATGTTTTTCTCCAGACTTATTTCTGGGATTATGTTTTGAGTCTTCAAAGCAGCAATGAAATCCTCGATTTCTGATCCTGAAATCAAGTCAAGGACAGAAATTAGAGTAATTACAGTTTTTTTTTTTTAATTTAAATATAAACACTTTCATATAAACAAGTTCTTACTTGCAAAGCAGAGGTATGCTAAAAACCCCAAATACTGAGATTCTAAGCAAATATGTATTTCCTATATTTTTTCTATTTTAATTAAACTGGTTAAACAAAATATATATTTCATACTTTATTTATTGCTTTTTTTTCAGATTTGCAGGGTTCATTACTCTTTTGCACAATAATCTATATCATCACTAAAACTGCATTTGCTTTTGCTCGGAGGAAAACACCTCCCAATGTAAATTCCTTTATATATTTGTGCCATTTGCAAGGTTGCTCTGTCAATTATAATAAAACTCACACTGGTGCAGAAAGTGAGTCACCGTCACACGTTGTTCCTCACCTGTGTCGTTGAAGATGAGGAGGTTTGTAGACCTATTTTGAATTTTCTCTTTCGTGGGAAGAAAATAGGGGCTAGACGTGATTTCCCAGCTGCCAGATTTGTGCCACAGATGAAACATCATTAAAACCATCAGTGGTGGAAGGATAAATGCTCCAAATAACAGCAATCTGGATAAGAAAAACAGACCACAAGTGAGGCCAGGGGAAATCCACCTTTAAGTAACTGTGTGATTTACGGGGAAATTTTAACTGTTCAGCAAGCCAGAGCTCTCCTCTGTTCAGACTGCCCTCACTTCTGCAGCTTTGAAACATCTCCCACCTAATTCTCTGCTTCCAAATATCTCCAGCAGTATTTAGACCTTCCCTCAGCCGCTCCAGGGCTGCAGGGTAGGTGGGAACTCCTGTACTTACATGCCCCTGAGAAATTTTCCTTCGTGCTTCAGTCTCAGGAGGCGAATTCTCAACACAGCACACACTTGCTGCCTCCAGAGCATCATCCCGCTCATGGCCAGGATCCCCTGCTTGGAGAACACCGGGAGGTCCTGATCCTTCTCCTCGAGGTCTCCATCTCCTGCGTGGTCACCAAGAGAAATGGCATCACCCACAAAGAGCCTTCAAAGGACACGTTTTAATCCCAAACAATCATCAAGGATCTTCTGCTTGAACAGAGGGATGCTTTGATTTTCATTTTTTTTTCGACAGAAAAGTAACGAGGGCAGAGAACAGGGCCCAAAATTTATCCGGAATAGAATTTATATTGGTGATTTCAGACTGGCTGAACCTGGGCTGGTGTGGCAACACATCCAAGATCTACACTGGCCTTGGGAAATGCCTTCTGCAAATTTTATCCCTTCCCACCTCCTGGTCTGGGCTGCACAACCCTTCAAAGGTAAACACCCTTCCAACACCAGCCTTAATTCTTGTGCTTAAAAGCCAGTGGGAAGCCAAGATGGAATCATTTGGGCTTCTCCAAGAGGATATTCCTCACTGAAGGCAAGTGGGATACAACTGCCACTCTAGGCCTACCAATATTCACATTCAGCAGAAATTTATTACATATTCAATTAAAAGATATGAATATATGGAACTTTAGGGATACTTTAAGGCTTGCAAAAGAGAGTCAATTCTTCACCTTCTGGATCGATGGCTTCCTCACCCTGCAGCTTCAGGAAAACGTCTTCCAGGGTTGTCCTGGTCACCTCGTAGTTAACAACCCCCTGCAAGAGGCTGCTCTCAAGGTGGCTGAACAGATCTGCACAGGAGGAACAACCAGACTCAGCCCAGGCACCACGGCTGGTGTTGAGCACAAGCTCAGCCAATTAATATTGGGTATTCCAGCATTCACACCATTAATCCCCATACCCTAAAAGTCATCACAAATTTATTGTGTTCTTTAGAGGTAAGTAGCGGAAAATCCAGTGGTTTTGGTTTTCATGGGCCATCCTGAAAACAGATGAGGGTCAGTGGGTTTTAGTTTGTGAATTAGTTCATAGATTTTCTTTTTTCCATCTGCATTAATAAAATTACGATGGGCATTGCAGGCTTTCTGCACGACTGGTACTTATGCAGCTTCCTAATCCCACACAGTATGGACCAGGGAATGTATTTATTCCCTTCACAGCAGCTTTGCAGCCTGCTTTTCTCACCACTGGGTTTCCCTTTAAAACCCTGGCACAGTTACAGGCTTCTTACCTGGGAAGCTGTCAGTGTTTTCCAGAGGCAGCATAAAACTCAGCTCATCCCTCTTCTGTCCCTTGAGCACGGCTTCAGGGATGTACTGTCTGACCACGGATGACACAAGCTCTGGGTCACACAGGTCATTTATGTGCATCCTGTTTAAAAAAACCTATTGTTATAATGTTAAATAAGAAAAAAAAATGTATGCAGCATCTGGTTGGAGTACAAAGCCAGTGGTGATTCTTCTGTAGGGAAACCTCCAACACTGAGCAGAACTTCAGTGGGAATTTTTAGAGCCATCTGCAGTGCCCCTGTTTTTGCCGTGCATGCAAGAGATGGCTGAGGTTAAGAATTATGATCCTGGACAGTGCTGCTAAACCAAGAACTCAGGAATTAAAACCCTGTGAAAAACAGCTTCACATCAAAGCCATTGTACATCACTCTGGCACCACAGGTCGCCCCACTCTGGTCCCTTTCAGCTGCAAAGGAGGTTGCAAAGTCATTTTTTAGCTGCATGCTCAGAGCCTTCAGGATTGGTTTCCAAAGAAAGGCAGCTTGTTGTCCAAAGCAGCAAAATTTTGGCAGCCTTAAAAATCTTCTGAAATGAATTGTCAGGATTTCTATTGCTGTCTGTATAAATTATAGGAAACACAGATTCTACGAGAAAATACTAACGAGAACAAGAAGCTTTTCACAAAAAGAGTGATGACCAAAACAAAAGGTTTTACCTTAAGTGATAGCCAACTCCCCATTTTCTCTTCAAGTAGAGAGATGAGCCAACAGTCTGTAATCTCCCACTGGAGAGGAAAGCTTTCCGATCTAAGGAGGAAGGGATACAAAGGATTTAGGGGGATTTACAAGACTGCAGCAGACTGACCTCACTCTGCTCCTTCTGAACTCAGAGGACATTTTAATAATAAATTGAGAGGAGTAAAACCAGGCCAGTGCTGAAGGTCTTTTTTTTTTTTTCATTTTTAAACCACTGCCTTTCACCTCAACATCATGGTTAATTTTTTTAGTTATGCATTCTTGTGGGCTTGTGGAGAATTTCCCATGCAGCACAGGAATAATACGGAAATGGGAAATAATGTCAAGTGAAATCCAGAAAAATAAACCAAGTTTTACTGACATAGAGACATATCCAGATAACATGGGAGCGCTTTATCCTGAAGAAGAGCTTTTTATGCTGAAGAAGAGTGCTTTATCCTGAAGAGAAGCATGAGCAAAGTCTTGGAGGGACACATCAGCCCAGTTTTAGCCTTTGCCCAGCTTGAGTTGGGTGGTCACCCAGACAAAGCGTGTCCAGCAAGCACCAACTGTGCCCCAGGGGGACGCACACGTGGGCTGTGCCCTGGAAACCCCTCGTTTGCAGCCCCCCAAGGTGACAGTCAGGGCTCACCAGCTTGAGCATCGGCCTCCTCCATGGACTGGGTGGTGAAGAGCGTCACGCGCCCGGCGCGGCGCTCCCGCAGGAGGCTCCAGACGTGGTGCCTGGAGCAGGGATCCAGCCCCGCCGTGGGCTCGTCCAAGAGCAACACCTGCAAAGGCCAACGAGATCAGAGCTCCCCGTGCCCCAGCAGTGTTTACATGGCTCAGCTCCATGCTTGCATCCCTTCATTTCCTGCTTTTGATGATCCCACTCAGAGAGGAGAGTGCATCCTCAAGTATTGGTCATTTTTATTGCACTTTCTCCCACTGCAGTATTACCACCCTTCTAATTAAAAATGTGGTGCTGATTGAAGCAGATTCCCCAGTCCTTCCAGCAAGTGAATCAGTAGCCTTGTGAATTAGTAGTGGTGGGCCAGTAGCCTTGGAATGGCAGGGGAAAATCACACGTGCCTCGGGGCCAAGCCAAAACACAAAGCTACACCCCAAAACTGTAGGCACTGTGTGTGCATGGACACGACCAGTCCCTACCTGGGGATTCCCTAAAATCGCAATTCCAAGGGACAATTTTCGTTTTTGCCCCCCGCTCAGGGCATCAGCACAAACATTCTGAACGTCGGCGAGGTCCAGCGTGACGAGAACTTTCTGCACCTTGGGAGCACACAAAGGCAGGAGTCAGATTTCCAAAGCACATCTGAATTCCTAAATGGCTACAAACGTTACAGGAGAGTATGACTTCAAGATTTCAAACTTGCCTACTTCAAATGGCTTTGCTTTGAGATAAGTAAGACAAATCTGAGTCTTAACTCATGACATGAGGATAAGAAAGAATTGGAAAACCACTTTGCCACTAAATTAGGTTTGTTCTCATTCCACAGAGCAAGATGCTGGTGATAATCTTTTATAAATAAAGCACAAAGTGCCCAAGATGCCATGAGAGAGAAGTCAGTGGCTGACAAGCACATACAAACCTCTTCATCTACTTCCTTCCACTGAATCCCCTTGATATGAGCAAAAATTCTCAGGTTTTCCTTCACCGTTAAGGCTTCAAAATGCAAATTTATCTGGGGGCAAATCCCAACCTTTGCCTGCCTTCCCTCCATATTCCACACTTCAGAAGCATTGTAGTTGTAGATCATTGCAGAACCTGTGCAGGGGGGTAGGATGAAACATTTGATATTAGTTCCGGCACCACGGATGTTTCTCAAGTGTTAAATTAAAATTTAAACAAATAAAAAAGCAAAGTAAGTGCACAGTCCAAAGATTTAATACCCTTCAAAAATATTTCAGAGCACCAAAAAATAAAAACTTATTTCCTACAGGTGTGCAGCTCATGGAAAGCACCAGGACATCCAGATAGACAAATGACCACGGTGCACACATGAGCGTATCCATAAGGGATCCATTATCCCTGGAGCTCGTGTTGAAGGGAAAATCTGCCCTCACAACAACCCAGCACGAATGACTAAGGGAAAACTTGGAGGTTTTTTGCATATTTCTCCCTTACACTTGAAAAAAACCCCAGCTCCTGCTCTTCAGCATCCAGGCCCACCATCTTACCCGCCGAAGGTTTGGAAAATCCGCTGAGCACATTTAACAGGGCAGTTTTCCCAGATCCGCTGTGCCCCAGCAGTGCAGTGATCTGGCCTTCGTAGACATTTAAGGACAAGCCTGGAATAAAGACAGGACAACAGTAGCATGGAAGCGTGTGAGAAGTGGACCTGTAGCTGTTCCCACAGGTGACAGGAGTGACGTTTCTTTAGAAGCTGAGAGGCAAAACCAGATCCAAAAGCACAGGTTGGCCCTTCAGGAGTTAGGCCTGAGCTTAGTAAGGAATCATGTCTTAGCTGAATTGAGGGAACAAATGTATTATCTTCAATATTTAAAGAATTTTGACTTCCGTTTTCTACAAGGTTCATAAGCTTTTATTCTAGCGTGGCTCAAGAAAGAGTCCTCAGGAAGAGAAGAACCCACAGATTTTCCAACACGTGAGATTTCAAGACTTATTTCAAAGCAGCCAGACATTGCTACCTCATTTTCTTTAAAAAAAAAATACTTTGTCTTTCTGTGGGTTGTTCGGCTTGTGTTTGGTGGGATTTTTTCCACTCAATATAGATCTTTGAGGCCATATTGATTTTAAAAATATTTTTGTATTTTTCATTTTTGACATTTTCACTTGGAGTTCTTGTTAAACAAAGGCATTTAAGAAATACCCCATGACTTTACTAAGACTATGTCAACTATTTGCATTGGCAAGTGCTTGGAGAACACAGCTCAGGCAGGGACAGCAATTTTGGCCACAAAATCCCCAGTTTGCCCAAAACAGTTTACATTTTGAAAGGGAGGTTTGAGAGGGGATTTCTAGAGTGGTTCCTCACTGCAAAAACACAGTTTTTAAAGAGATTTCTGCTGTTGCAAAAAATAAAAAACTGTGATTTTCCTGGAGGGAACGGGGAGATAACGACCTGGTAGAAATTTGCCAGTAATTTACCCCAGCAGAAATAACCATTGCACAATACAACTGAATAGGCCCAGAGGCAGAATTCAGTACAGCCAGTACATTTCAAAACACTTTGGGCTCTTATCTAGTGAAAAATGAATAAAAAAATTACAAAGCCTCTCCTTACCCTTTAAAACTTCGGTGCTCTTGTTGTTCTTCTTGTATATTTTTTTAATATTGTTTAGTCTAAAGAAAAGTAAGCAAGCCGTTACTTACTGAATCACAATTTGGGGCTGTTTCCTCTGCCTCAAATCAACCTTTGAAAACCATTGGGAGAATATTTCCCAACCTCCTCCTCAAACTGGGACTGGAAGGAATCACTTGATGTAATTCATTTCTGGTGCCTTTAGCGCAGGATTAGGTCCTGTACTTTTCTAAAAGCTGCTTAAAAGGTTTCAAAGCCAAACTTGAGGAACATTTAGTGAATGAAGGAGGAGACTCTAGGGAATTACACGCGGATATTTAATTAGGAGTGATGACCTAGCTGTTATTTTGGCAGATTTCTGTTTGCTTTCTGGTGATAACCAGCAGGCAGCACCAGCCACGAGCCCACCCAGCCCTGCAAGGACGGACAGAGCAGCATTTTGAGCAGCACACTCTGCTTAAAGGTGATGGGGAAGGGGGGCAGACTCGCTGCTGAGAGGAAAGTGCAGGGCAGGGATTTGGAGGATGCCCCACGTCCCATAAATGTTCAAATCCAACTCTGGAGCGGGACGAAACCGAACAACCCCTCCCTTTCACACGTTTGCATTTATCTCATCTATAACGCCAGCTGACAGCCTCACGCTCACCAGGGCAGCCTGGCTGAGCTTTCTAGAACCAAACAATCCATGCAGAGCTCTATTTTTCATGCCAAAAGGAGCTCCTTACCTGATGGCTTCCTTCCCATCAAAGCCCAGCGGCATCGGCTCGGTGTCACTGGCCAGAACGGGGTCGTGGCTGCTGCCATCTCTCACCCCCACGTACCCACTGCTGCCCTTGAGCCAGTACGAGGGCCTCAGGAAGAAGGCAGGAGGATGTGGGACCCCGTACTTGCCTGAATCAGAGACAGAGAAGGTGAAATATCAACCCCAAAACTTTCATCTGTCAACTCTGACAAGTGCCCAGCCCAGCCATCGCTTCCCCGGTAGCTGCAGAAGGTGAACTTCCAGCAGAGTGAAAGAACTGATAAATTCTGAAATTCAAGTTGTCCATATCTGTAAAAGCAGGTGGGGAATAATCACAGCCAAGATTCCATTTACAACCTCTTTGGTTCCAAAAAATCAGATCCTACAACATCCTTCCAACCCCAGTGGCCAGGGCTGTCGGAGCAGGATCTCATTGCCTCTCTGCAGGGTTGCAGTTTTCTCTCCTCCCACCACCCCTTTGGTAACTTTCCCCCTAAAAAGCAGAGAATTATAGTAGAAAAAAGCAATGAAGTTTGGATTCTTCCCCTCACATTTTCACTCACCAGGCAAAACTTTATCAAAGTAGATGGCCAGCAGGAAATACAAGACACTGTCAAAGCTCAGGATGAGGTACAAGTCATAGAAAGGGTACAGCTCTGGGCTAAATGCTGGTCCATATTTCTCTAGTTTTACCATCTAGGGGAGAAAAAAAAGGAAAAAAGCACAGTTCAGATGCAACATTTCCTTCAGGCAGAAATACTTCACTGCTGTGTCATCACAGCCATTTTCACTAAAAACCCCATTCACTCGTGATCACGACGCTGTTTCTAAGGCGGCGGGGGGTTTATTATGACCACAAGCTCCAGAAATGCCTCAGTAAGCTGAATTTCCAATCAAGCAGAAGTTACAGAGCGATGCACGTGCTGTTTGCAAAGCCTTCCAGCCCTCGCAGTTCCTGCAGATCCTGGTACCCACCAGGTCCCACTGCTGCCATCGTTTTATAGATTTAAATCTGTTGCAGTAAAATTCCTGATGCAGTTGAGTGTCCAACCATCTTTGCCACGAATTAGCACAGATTTTTTGGAGCCAAGTTTTCTTTTTAGAAGCATCTAAAGCAGAGGGGGGCGACTGGGTTGTTCTGGCGATGCAAATTTTGGGTTTTGCTGTTCTCTGGCAGAATTTTGGGGGCTGAGCTTTTGTGATGAGCACTGGCTTTATTTTGGACATACCGTTGAAAGACCAGCTGTGAAGGCAAAAGGACTGAAGAGGTTTAAGATCCATTCCAAAGCCCATGGCAGTGTTTCAAACAACGTCGAAAAGCCCAGCGACCCAAAGAGGATGTGAAGGAGAAATCCCACGAAACTGGAAATATTTGGCTGCTTTAGCAACGAGCTGAGCAGGAAAGTGAAGTGAATCTGCCGCAGAGAAAACCAGTGGTTAGCAGGATGCATTTCTGCTGCAATTAAAAAAAACCAAAACATGAAAATAGGAGCAAAATTAGAGACCCAGCTGAGTTTCAGTTGTGCTCTACAGATGCTTTGTTTAGCAGATAGCTCTGAGATTTAGGGAAGGTTTATAGGGACAGAAAATTCACTCCCAGCCTCATCTTAGCACCTCTCTTTACTCTGATTTTGAGTCAGAATCTCCCAAAATGTAATGAGAGTGATATAATAGCCTACAAATGGTAACAGTAAATCACAGTAGTGTATTTTTGTTACTTTCTCATAGCCCTAGAAAACTCTGCAGTCTGACTTTCAGGTATTTTAATTAGGAAACGGGAAAAAACGGTGCATCATATAAGAATATAAAAGCAGACTTACAGATGCCATGCCATAAAAGAAATAAAAAAAATACACTTCCACAAAGCTCTTGTAATCAAAAACTTCTCTCAGGGTGATCCAGGTCAGCAGGCTGGCTGTGATGGAGATGTACACGACGTACAGCAAACTCCAGGATAACCTACAGATGAAGGCACAGTTATTTTTGTCCCTGAGCACGACAACGCTTGCCACGACATTGCCAGTACAAGGCACATTGTTTTTAATTCAAATATCTTCTAATTTCTTCCATTTGCAGTTTCCAGACTGGGCAGGCGCAAGTATCAGAGAGTCACAGGAAGGGTCAGGTTGGAAGGGACACAGAGGGTTGGTTTCTGTGCTCACAAAGGGTTATCCCAGAGCATGGGGCACAGAAATGGGGGTCTGGAGTATCTCCAGTGAGGGACACTCCACACCCTCTCTGGGCAGCCTCTTCAGGGCTTGGTTACTGCTCAGGAAAAATGTTCTTCCACAAATTTATGTCTTGCATGTGCCCAAATCTCTGCAGATGCAACGACGGCAGCAAAGGGACACAGAGAATCTGCAGCCAGGACCTTTTGTCCATGTGCTTTTCCAAATCATCTGAAATATTCACGCCCAGATGGATTAGGAAGCCTGTTTGGATAGACCCCGTGTCGCTCCTCTGCTTCATCATTCAGGGGTTTCTCCAGAATCTGTTGTTTCTTCATTTTTTCTGTGTGCATCCACAAGGCAGACAACCCCTCCACAGCCAGAACCCTGCTACGCACAGCCCCGCTCCACGACGAGGCCGCCTCCTCCTCCTTTTTGGGGGGAGAAGAGCAACAAAACCACTGCAAAAAACCTGTCTCAGAGCAACGGGCTCGGAAACAGAGGTCCCCCAGCAAAGAGAATCCCAGAATGGTTTTGGAACCTCATAGATGCCCCAATTCCAGCCCCTGCCAACCTCCCACCAGACCAGGTTGCTCCATACACTTGATAAAATAATCCCTGTAATTACATATTAATTTCTGAGATTTACCAGTAGGCAATATCCTGCAGACCCATTGCTCTCATCAGTATCTTCAGCTTCTTCTTCTCCTTGAGAACTTTCACTGATAAAAAGTNAACCTCATAGATGCCCCAATTCCAGCCCCTGCCAACCTCCCACCAGACCAGGTTGCTCCTACACTTGATAAAATAATCCCTGTAATTACATATTAATTTCTGAGATTTACCAGTAGGCAATATCCTGCAGACCCATTGCTCTCATCAGTATCTTCAGCTTCTTCTTCTCCTTGAGAACTTTCACTGATAAAAAGTGCATGTACGGGCAGTAGCTCAGTATGGCACAGATAATGAACCAAAGGTAATCCAGTTTAAACAGAGGTTTCATGGAGGTTTTCAGATGAACTCCAGTAATTGACTCCATTTCTTTCCAGACAGAGTGGTTGGTTTTCATCTAAAGAAAAGAAATCAGTCATTAATTTCATTTTTGCAGTGAAACAGCCAACATCAGAACAAGCAGGGGGTTATAAGCACTAAAATTAAGAGTTTGTCAATAATAAAGCTATGTTCATAAACAAATAACCAGGATTTAGTATCTTTTTGTACTGCCTTGCAATAAACACCATTAAATCCTTCCTCCATTCACTGCCTCAAGCCACGAGAATGCTCTGTCATTCGTTTAAATTTTGAATTACGCTAAGTATTTAAGAAGTTAATGATCACAAAAAATCAGACTATCACAGAATTCCAGACCGGTTTGGGTTGGAAGAGACCTGAAAAATCCCCTTGTTCCACCCCTGCCATGGGCAGGGACACCTCCCACTATCCCAGGTTGCTCCAAGCCCTATCCAACTTGGAGGGAGGGAAAAATGAACGGGCTTGGTGGTTTTCTTGGGTTTTGGGCACTTTTAGGGAGGGAAAAATGAACGGGCTTGGTGGTTTTCTTGGGTTTTGGTTTAGTCAGTTTGGTTTTTGTCTGTCTGTTTGGTTTTTAAGTTCACACAGAGCTCTGGAAAGAACAGCAAACACCTTTTCCATCACGAGCACACTTACTTCTATGACTGCTGCATCAATGCTGGACTGCACTGAGAGGAACCCCCCGTACCAGTACAGAGGAACTTTGCAGTGACTCGCTGAAAAATCCCAGCAGGTTTCTGTTGGGGAAACAAATTTTTAAAAAGGATTAATCAATACTAATGAATGCATTTCCATATATTTGTGCATATAAATACTTGTGCGTAACACGCAGGGTTGAAAATGTGTTTTAGCCAAGTGTCAGGAAATCAAGATTGGGATTTACTCAGCTTTTTATCTTTCAATGTGTTAAATCTCTGGCCGTGCCCTGTGTGTTGGAGGGACATTAATGCACACACAATTCTCCTTTTCCAGGCATGATTTGATGTGTTAAGGTATAAAAGGGAGAGGGGTAAAAAGGCACTGGATGATCTTTGAGCTCCCTTCCAACCCAAACCATTCTGGGATTCTCTGATTTTCTGAATGTAGATTACATTTCTGTACTTCAAACTTTTTTCTCTGCTATTTTTTTCCTTTTACAGACACAAACCCTCACATTTTAACTCTTTCTTGAGCCATTTGGCACATGCAGCCTCCATCCCTTCGGGGTGGCACAGCAGCACAGAAATCCAGCTAAACAGTTTTTAAAGCAAAATCAAAGTCTGTGGTTTCATTTATTTTGTTACCGATGTGCTCAAAGCCTTCATGGGGAATCACCCCTCTGCCCGCTTGAAATCTGAGAGCGTAGGAGAAGTCATCCTTAAAAACCACACCGATACTTTCATCCTCCAAAACTCCTTTTTCTTCCATTTTTCCCACATTTTCCATCGCTTCTAATATTACACCTGCCATTAGAATAGATAAATAATATTAAAAAAAAAAAAAAAAAGAAGGAATAAAACCAGTGCAGCTGAAACTCTGATTATTCGGGCAACAATGAAAATGGACATCACCACGGTTTGTTCCCTCAAAAACCACGTGGGACGAATGCTCTTGTCCCTCCCCACCATGAGGGTGGGTCAGGGCCAGTTCAGACACTGCAGCAGGAACATGGATTTAAGAGCATTTACCCCTCAGTGCCGAGCTGGAAGCCACTTTTGCCATTATTCTCCTGGTGGTGTTGGTTGCAGGGGTGTACATCAGTGTCACCCCCGTGGCGTTGAAGGCCGGGTCGTCCAGGCGCCCCAGGAATTTGTAGGGGAACTCCTTGGTGGAGTAGCCCATGGTCAGACCCGCTGCGTCTCGCAGGATGTACAGGAAAAGCAGCGATGCCACCCATTCCTGGAGGAAAGGAAGGAAATGCAGAGGTGAGGGGCAGCCCAGGGAATTGCTGCTGTGGGGAGGCTCCTCCAGGACCCCTCTAACCCAGCTCCGACCCCGCTGCCCAGTCCAGCTCCTCCGGCCTTTTCCCTGTGCACGAGGGAGAGCTGTCCCACAGGTGTGATGGTTTTAAAATCTCAGGAAGGTTTCAGATGGAAAACATGTTTTCTTAGTCCCGGAGCCAGCGAGGCCTGTGGATAATTTGACACTGCAGCCATGAATTGGACATTGTGTTCCTCTGGACAGGGCAGGATCAACAACCAAAAGCGAGCAGCCAGCTTTGTCACGAGGCACATTTGTAGTGTCACAGGAAGAAGGAACTGCTGACATTTCCCAGGGAACCACAGCTGAGCCTTCTCATATCCCCTCACACAACAACAATGCAACGTGAAAATACTTTGTAGAGGAAATCCTGATTTCCCTTTGGAAGGACCGACACTTGCCTGAAAACTTTTGGCCTTCATCCTCCACACCAGAAGAATATTTTTCCAGAGGAGAGCACAGGTTTGCTGAAATATTTGTGAGGCTTTCTTGGATACCGCCTGCATTTTTCCGGCTAAGATGAGAAAGAAAATGGTATAATTTAGAATGAAACAGGTGACTGGGAGTCGACACATTTACCTGGGTAAATACCACTTCGGAGGAAGCCAATAACATGCCACAGGGAGAGAACTTGTCTCCTCAACTTTGGACAACTAAGATTGAAAGGAAATAGTCCAAGATCATCCAGGGGAACAGAGAGCTGGGTTGGACTCAGCTGCCTCTCCCACGTGCAGAGATTCATCCTTCCTCATCCAGGTTCATCCTTCCTCATCCAGATTCATCCTTCCTCATCCAGGTTCATCCTTCCTCATCCAGATTCATCCTTCCTCATCCAGGCTCATCCTTTCTCATCCAGACTCATCCTTCCTCATCCAGGTTCCTTCCTCATCCAGGTTCATCCTTCCTCACACAGACTCATCCTTCCTCATCCAGACTCATCCTTCCTCATCCAGACTCATCCTTTCTCATCCAGGTTCATCCTTCCTCACACAGACTCATCCTTCCTCATCCAGACTCATCCTTCCTCATCCAGATTCATCCTTCCTCACACAGACTCATCCTTCCTCATCCCAAAGAGATTTTGTGGAATGAGACAACTGCTCCCTTTCCACGTTTCACTGCAGAAAGTGAATTTATGCCTTGCCTCAGACACGTGGTTGTTGGCAAGACTCACGTGCTCCGGGTTCTGAACCAGACCCTGAATCACGTTACAAACACTGGGGAGAAGCTGAAAATAGCCTAAAAGAGAGGCTGCCACTGCCTGCCTTCACCAGGCTGGTAAGAGACCAGTTTGCTCTGTTTTCACACAAATATTAAGGAACTTTAATGCAGTTAGAGCAGGGCAGCATAAGAACACCCATGTGCTCCTTAATATCCTCCCAAATACTGAGCAGGGAGTATTTTTTTTTTTTTGGTATTTATTTTAGCTCCAGATTTAATCACGTGGCCAAGCAGCAGGAACAGGAGCAAGTTCAGAGCGATGGGTTTCATCCCCTTTCCCAGGAGAGCAGGGCAGGGAACCTCCCAACATGTTTTTGTGGTTTAATCCTCCAAAATGGCTGAAACCCAAAACCAAAGCGATCTCAGAGCGCTCCCTTCCCCTTGGACAGAGCTTCCTGATTTCATGGATTGGGCAGCTGGAGTTAACAAAGGGTTCCACTACTCTGTTCCCTTCACTGCTTGTTTTCTGGAAGAATTAAACATTTGTGTACTGCGGGGGCAAGGGATCCAGGATCCCTGTTTACCTTCTGCGTGTTATCCCAGGGCTTATTTTATCTTAGCTTAACTTAGTTTATCTTAGCTTAGTTTATCTCGTGGTGCTCTGCTCTCCCTGCCTGCAGCTTCCGCCCATGCTTCCCCACTGCTGCCTGCCCTGAAGCCTAAAGGTAAATAGGAAGGGATTTCTAGGAAGTGGCAATTTGGGTGTTTTTGCCCAGGTCTGGATTCCAGTCTTGAACTGAAAGCAGCAGCTCAGCCCGGGTTGTTTGGGCAGTAAACAAAGGGTGGTGGTATTTGGATAAGAAGGAAAATATGACGGTCTTTAAAAGACTGAATTTCTACAGTCACAACAAATACTTAATTTTAAAAATGAGGGAGCAAATCTAAAGCTTTTTAGAAAATTCTAACTAAGTTTCTACCAGTTTGAATTTACTTTTTGCCTGCGGAGCAAGAAGCAAATACCACTGGGAGCCAAATCTAAAGCCAGGAATTTAAACAAGGGATGCTGCCTACAAATGCTGCAGAATTTAACTTTCAGTCAGATACCTAATAAATATTAGCTATTATTAACTTCAAATTAGGTATCTAATTAATCTATTAAATAATTATCAAGAAGGTAAAAAGCAAGACAGAATCCTCTGCAAGTCCTGAGGCTCCAAACTTCAGATTCAGAAGGCAGAATAAACACATCAGAAACTGATCTAGAGGCAACGATGTTTGGGAAACTTCAATCCAGTAAAGAGCATCACTTGTAAAGGTGGTAATCTCCTGGGGCTCATTAAATGCATCCAAACTTCCTGCTCTCCAGGAACACACTGCCAAGGTGTTGCAAAAACTTCTGCTGGACCCCGTGTGCAGCTCTGCTCTACCAGAAGTTGTCCCAGGAAGGCACATCCCATATAATCCCTTTATTTACTATCTTGGGGAATTCCTCTCTGGCACCTCTTCAGACTGTTTTCCTCTATAAATGTAACTTACTGAGGTCTGTTTGAAGATGTCCTGCTCATTGCAGGGGGCTTGGACTGGATGACTTTTAAAGGTCCCTTCCAACCCGAAGTATTCCTGGAGTTTATTATTTTAATTCCTGAAATGAAGCTGCTCTTCAGGAGCCTCTCAAGGCTGGGTTCAAAGGGAGCAATCTATGCTGCATCTCACACTTCCCAGAGGATCCACCAGCTTTCCCAGAGCCAAGGATTAATCCCTGCACGTGGAGAGGGCAGAGGTGCTCTTTCCACCCCCTCTGTTTGCCAGTTCTTGCAGATTTTTGTGTTTGCATCTGATAAATCCGAGAGAGGTTTGCCCTGACTCCACTCCAACACACAAACTTTGAAACAGGTGGTTTTTTCCTGCTCTCAACTTGAAAATAACAGCTCTAAGCCTGCCCTTCATCAAAGCTCAGCACTTCAGCTCATACAGAGAAGTGAAATTTGGGGGGCTTGCATTTTCAAATGCTTTAAGTGACAGCAAGGCAGGAGGAGGAGAGCACAGGCAGGGACCAGCACACAGTGCTCAACCTGCAGCTCTGCACCTGCAGCCAAAGCCCATCCACAGGGAGAGCCAAAATCCACACACATGCAGAAAAGCTGAGTATTTTTGCTCCTTTGCCTCTAAAATATTTTCATGTGAACATGTAGTCCACCAGAGAACAGAGCTGGAAGGTGCAACTTTTATGCATTCAGCATCATAAAGCATTAATTAGGAAAAATTGATCATCAAGCTCAACCCCTGCATGAAACTGCCCTGGGGAGAATTTTTCTATTTTTATTTCTAAATTAATTTTCTCTTTAAAAAAGGAGGACTATCTAACGCCTTACCTGATGGTGTGTTTTCCATTGGGACAAGGTCTCCTCCAGCTCTGAGGTGTCCGGGCTCCTGTCCCTTTTCAGCCCCAGAGAGGCTCCGATGCGTGGCCCAGCCCGGTGGCCATGCCCCTCTCCAGCCTGACGTCACCGCTGGGCAAACCCTCCCAAAACTTCTGGAGCGATGACCCAACGTTGGAACAACACCTACAACCAGCTGGCCTCGAGCCTGGGCATGTTTACACCACGGTGTGGAGGATTTAACTCAATTCTTGCAGATGTTCCCACCAGGCAGCAGAGTTGGGGTGGCCTGGGATGGGGTGAACCTTCACTCCTGAGAGGTGGCAAAGCCACCTTGGCCCTGTCCCAGCTTCTCCAGAGGGAAAGCTCTGCTGCCTTGTCCCCATCGTGCCCACAGCCTGACTCAGCAAATGCTCCTTCCTCTACTGAGACGAATTCTGCATCCCAGGACCAGCGGGATTTTAGTTCTTTTTTCTGCTTTCCCCGTTGTTTTGAGTGGGTTTTTTTTCCCAATTTCCACTCCTTTTAATTGCTTTTCCAGCAGCTGCCGCACAGCTGGAAGCAGGATGGAGCGTGTTGAGCTTTTAAAAACAAAACATCTTTCCAGTGGATCTGCATTCAAAACAGGGAAGTTAGGAAATCAGACAAGCCAGGGAGTCCCAATGAGCTGGAAGGGTGCACGGCCACGGGATAATTCAACGAGTTAAATGAATTTGACTGCCCCGGAACTTCCACAGCTTGAGGATTGTGCATCTGATTTGCAGAGCTGCCTCAAACCACAAGGGCCGTCTGGTTGTTGCTCAACAAAAGGCCGGGGCTCTGCTGCAGCTGCTGATTTACTCATTTTTCAAGGCATGAGCTCATTTAGGAGTGGAGCAGAAGCGTTTTCCGGCATCCCTTCACACTGGGCAACAGGGGGGCAATGGGGAAGGCTCCTCGTGACAGCAAAAAGCCCATCCGAGATGCACTTCACCATAAAATAGCACTTTTCTGACCAAAACCTGTGCCTCAGTGTGAGACCCAGCTGTGGGAAGCCCTGCCCGGACTGCACATTATTTACAGAAAATGCCTTTTCACATAAAAATTACACCTGCTCCAAGCACTTGGGGTTTCCCACCCTGCTCCTGGCCCTGCTGCTGAGGTAGGACCCCAACCCCTCTGGGCTTCACTGAGCAGCAGCAGGAGGACACAGAGCATCTCAAAATATCATTAATTAAACCCCCAAAGCAGATGCTGCCCAGGATTTCTGAGAAGGGGACTCGGGACCAGACTTTGTATCTGCCAGGAGGAGGAGACGGGTTGGGAATGGAGCCAGACCCTTCCAGGGGGACATGCCAAGCAAAGGAAAAAGGAACAGTGAGAGTTCCGGGAAACCCTTATCAAAGAGAAACTCAGCATGTTAAATCAGGGACTTTCTGGACATCTCTTAAAAGAAGCATTATAAGGGAACGAATTAATTTTACAGCTTAAAAAAAAAAAAATTTCATGGTACACTGCCCTTCCACACCATCAGAAACAAACGAGTATGAAATGCTGGGAGCTGGCCCCAAGCTCAGATTAAACTTCCTTGGGGTTATTTTCCCCTCCACTAAGGGGCTCAAGGAGCACAAACCCCTTTTATTTTGCTGCACTCTTCACTGACCCACGAGGCTGGAGGTGACCTCCTCCTCCTCTTCCTCAGCACGGTCCGTCCAGCGACCTGGCAGTCCCACAGGACATCCCAGGAGCAGACAGTGCCCTCCATCCCTGCAGAGCACATTTCATGTCCCACCTTCATCCAAGCCTCCCCCATTTCACTGCCCCTCACCCCAGAGCCAGCACCCACCCAGCGAGCTCACCTCGGGCACAGCTCCAAGCACAAAAAGGAATTGTTTTGTTCTCAGTGGGGTTGATTTTCCAGTGGCTGGAGAAGATTCACCCCTGCAGATGGACAATGTGCCATGCCAGGAGCACGCAGCTGCCGCGGGGTCACTGCTAGCCCCGAGATGGGCTGAATGAATCCGGCTGCGACACACGACGCAACTGCGGGCGGTCCAATCCCGCAGTGTTGCAACAGTGCAAAATTCCCCCCAAATCCAGTGAAAAATATGTAAATACTGCAGCCT
>VYZQ01063752.1:284-13714 GCA_013400655.1 Mystacornis crossleyi
TCCATCCATCCATCCATCCAACCCATCCCTCCCTCCATCCATCCATCCACCCATCCATCCACCCATCCCTCCACCCATGCATCCTTCCATCCCTCCATCCCTCCATCCATCCATCCATCCATCCATCCATCCATCCATCCATCCATCCATCCATCCAACTCCTGGACAAAGCCAGTGCTGAATCCACCTTGTTATCCCTTCCCTTTTCATCTCCTGGATTTATGGCCCACCTCTTTGTTTAAATGACAGAATAAGTGCTCCTTGATAGTGGGTATTAGTGCTAAGGGACAAAAGTAAGCCAAGCTTTGGGTGGCACTCTCTGACCAGAGACACATGAATACACAAAAATACACATCACAGCCCCAGTGCAGTGAGCTCAGCCTGACCAGCACCAGGCGAGTGCAAGGACAGAGGTTTGGTGCAGGGGTCTGCTATTCCAGAGGAAAATGGGAAGGCACTAGAAACAATACACTGCTCTCACCGGGATGTAAACTTGAAGTAGCTGAAACAAATCCAGTGTTGCCTGTTAACCACAGGTGTGGAAATCCCGAGCAGGTGAGCATTTACCAGTGATAACTCCTCATGAGCAGCATTAAATTTAAATATTGCTTGCACTCAGACTGCTCCTGCCTCCCCAGCAGGGATCTGCACAGGTTACTCACCACAGCCACCACTCCTACCTAAGCCTTCCTTTATTTTAGACAGGTCAGCAGTGCTATCTTCTATCACAGAATCACAGGATATTCGGAGTTGGAAAGGACAGAGATACTCAAACAACAGCTCACAGCAGTAAATGAGTTATTTTTGGGTGGTACACGAGGCCAGGCTGGTGCAGAAATTGCACTCCCAACTCTACTCAACATGGTACCCCAGAAAAGGGCAGGAAAGCCTTGAAGGCAATAAGGATTTCTGTATTGAATAAAAGGTAACTATTGCCACATGAAATAAACAGCCTTCACTGCTGCTACTCCTTGGAAAATGTGTGTGAGAACCAGTCAGTCCTACAGGAGGTAGAAACTTTCACAGAGTGAGCCCTGAAGAAAGGAGTTGGAGGATGCAGTTTCCATGGAATCACAGCTACATTTGCATCTGCCCATAAAGACCCACTTCCCTCTAGGTGAGAAAAATCCCGAGTGTGACTGTGAGCAAACAGTGCTGGCAGCGTCAGCAGTGCCACGAGCAGGGCACAGCACCCACAGCAGCAGGGCAGGACAGCTGCAGTGTCAGCCCCAAAACAATGATTAACGCAGCATTACACAGAGGGAACGAGCCCAAACGCCGCTAATGCATCCCAACAAAACAGAGAGCAAACAAATCCCCTCCCAGCAGGCAGCTGCCGGCTGCTGATGGAAGTTCTTCGGGAAGAGCTGTCCCCTGGGCACCGCTGAGGGAGAGTGACCCACCGGCACAGCCCTTGGCTGGGTCAGCCTGGGCCATCAGCCCTGCAGGATTTAGGGAAATCATTCAAAAGGGACATCGAGAAGGCAACTTGCAAATGGGAGTCATCTGTGAGACTTCCATTAGCTCTGGCACACCTCCTAAATTGCTCTGGAGCCATCAAGCTCTGAGTCCCCCTCTTCTGCCGGGTAATTTAACATGGGTTTCATCAGGGATGCTGAGGAGCTTCTCATGGTGTTCGGATCACTGCCAAAAATTACCTAAAGTTTATCTAAACGAAGTGTCTTTACTTTCCTTCTCCTAAGAGGCAGCAGAGCTTTATTGCATTATCATTGCTTTGTCAGGAAAAAAGGATTTGGTCAGCACTACCTTTCCACAGGAAAGGCAGACAGGGAAAGAAATTCTGACTGAATTTAGTCAGTTCCAACTGAATTTAGGTCCTTCTAGTGAGGGACAATAAGCAAACTCAGGGCTTAACTTTTCTGCAGATTTACTGTCTTCAGGTGACCATTTCAAAATTACATCCATACCTGAGGAATGTGACTTCTGTGACTTCTGTTTTCAAAAACAAGTGAAACGGGATCCACGAGTCATAATTTTGATATAGCTAGGCTTGGTCTAGTTGTAAAACCACTACTGCTTATCAGTTCTGATTAGAAAGATGTGGTTTGTAACCATGAGGAAGTGAAGCACTCCCAGTTACAGATTGTCCTGGTTGAGGGAACCTGCACCTCCCGGGCAAAGTTTCATAGCAGCATGAGTGGTCAAAGTGTTGGAGAGATTTTAGAGTGTATTCATAATAAGGTAAGACTCAGCAAGGCCTATATAAACAGGTAAAATCGTTGGGATCGTGTTTGAAAGCGGAATTTAAAGGGTAATTAACACCCTCTGTAACTGGGAACTCAGGTGTTCTCTGCACCCACCCACATTGACTCGAGGCCTGAAATCAGAGGTACCAGAGTTATCCTTTGGCTCGGATACCAACTCCTTGCTCCTGAAAACATGGCACTGTCCCCCCCTTGCCACAACAGCAGCTCTTCCTTCTCCCCCACAGGCTCCTCCCTCTCTCTGTGATGCTCCAGCCCAAAACGCAAATGGAAGACAGAAACATTTCTGAGTCACGCTGGAAATGCTCCATCTAAACCAACATCTGGCTGTCTCAAAGTTTGTGTTTAAATGCTTTGGGATACAGAATCATAGACACAAATTCCCTTGCTGATGAGCCCTCCCCTTCCCCACATCCCGCCCTCAATAAATGCAAGGCGTCAACATCACACCCTGCAATTTACCCACACTTGCAGTTTATGGAAATATTAAAAATGAACTGCCAAACAGATGTTCAACAGACCTGCTACGATAAGAAAACAAATTAGAAGTTACAAAACTAATGTCTTCTTAAGGGAGGAAATGCAAAGAGCTCGAAATCCAGTGATTAGTAAACATTTGGAAATTAAAAGCTGTAACTTCTAAAAAATCAGTCAGAATCACAAGATTCTGCAGGGAAACACCCAATTTCTTGTCTGACAGCAGGTGGCAGCAGGATTCCCACCACAAATTCCATATTTGGAATGCCATCCCTACACGATCCTCCAACATTCATCTGTGCCCTAAGGTTGTTTGGTGAGTGAGCTGACAGAAATAACCCAGGGCTGAGCACATCTGCATTTCCACAGCTGCAATCCACCTAGCTGCCAGTGGAAGGTCACAGCGCAAGAGTTGAAAATATTTGGTGTTTAACAACTGGCAGTAACATCAGTTTTTGACCATTAGAAGCCCAGAGTTTGCATCAAACATTCAAAACTTTCTGTTGCTGTCACAACACAGCACTCAGAGTACAGGGTCCTGAGAAACCTGGGAATCTAGAGGTGAAATATTTCCATCAAGTATCACAAAAACATGGATAGGAATTCCTAGAAAATACAGGAAGCTGCTTTCTGTAAACCTCAACCCAAAACTACTTTAGGAAATCATTTGGAGAAAGAAAGCAGAGAGAACTGAGATGTCTCTGATAAAGCATCACGTGCTGGTCAGGCTGGCTCCTACTAAAGCCTTATTGAATTTAGGACTGCTGAGAAAAAGCAGGAAAAAATGATTATTGATGATACACGGTTTTGAAATATTTAAAGAAAACCTTACCCTTATTTATTACACCATGTTACTCGTGGAGCAAGACAGACAACCTGCTTCTTAATTTGTTAACTGAAATGCAATTAAACAAAAAAAAGATCAAAATGCTTTAAAATACTGTGGGGGTGGGTTTCTTTTATTATTTTATTTTTAATTTTGTACTTAGCTTGTTTCTGAAGATTATCCTTCAAAGCTGCTCGAAGTAGGGAGGAACTGTAGCACTAATGGGAGAAAACGGGACCAGCTGGATGGAGAAACAGGAATTAAAGGACAATAAACACAGAAAAAGAGGGTTGGCAGCCCACAGCCAGGACAGCCAACCATGGCACAACTGACCAAAGGTTCTGAGAGAACCCAAATGATGACCCAAAGCCCACCGTGGCCAAGGTAATCCCAGGGTTTGAATGAAACCCATGAAGAATAGGAAATCTGAGGAGCAGAAGGCCAGTGGGGACTGGCTCTCACCAGCTTTGACAGAAAACGTTTGAAATCACTTAAACCTACAAAGGATTTTATTTTTTTCTTAAATATTATTTACAGGCTTAAATGAAAGAATTCCACCAAGGTAAGAGGCAATTCCCTCCTCTGACCCCCTGTCCCCCTGCTTCTAAAGGATGAGATCCAAGTCATGAATATTACAGTGACTTGGAGATTCATTTACACAGTTTTACTGCTTTGGACAAAACACTGCCACTTCCCAAGCCTGGTGAAATATTGTTATCCACATAATTCACTCTGTGCAGCTTCAGCAAGGCATTTGGATTTGTGGCAGGTCCCATCTGAGGGTGAAATTGAATTGGAAATTCACGTGTGAGCCACGTGGATGAGGCAAGTCTGAGGATCAGGAAAGCGTCAATTAAATTCCCCTTCCAGCCCGAAATAAGATCCCGATGGAAAGGCCTTGGAGAGGGTCCCCACTGCTGTGACAGTTAAGGACAACTGAAAGAACTCAAGCCAGAGGTGAACACAAGCTCGTTGCAGGAGATGATAATGAAATTTAGAGCTATTTTATTAATGCTGTGAAGGCTGATTGCTGCGCGCAGTAAGGGGAGGCAGCAGAGCAATTTATGGTTTAGCCTTTGATAACATGGGCTTATTAAGGATGTTATTGATTAAAGGTAAATTAACAACTCACTGATTAAGCCATCTCTCATCTTCCCATTCCTGTTGTAGCAAAGACCATGGAAGCAGTGTCGCGTTGCTGGTTCTCAGTTCTGACTCTGACTTCCAATAAGTTTGGATTTGTGGACATTTTCAGAAGCTTTGTTTGAGGAAATGTCCAAGTGCACACATTTTTTTCTGGAATGTGCTATCCCACCTACTCCTTACACAAATGCACGCTGGAAAGTTGCTGGGAATAATTAGGAAAACCCAAAAGAATCTCATGAGCTGTTCTGCATAAAAATGTGAGTGAAATGGGCATGCCAAATTTCAAGTTTCTCATCTATTCCACAGGAGTTATTTCATCCCCAATCCAGCACTACCTGTAGCAATACTGAGTAAGGAGGTACCGAAGGAAAGAACTCAGGATATAACTAAGATGCAAATCTGGAAAATGTCCGATTGAATGGGGAGGACGATGTGGGGCTCGGGTTTGCATACACTGGCTCTGACAACAGCTGGATTTGTTCTCAGGGTTCACTTTGCCATAAAGAAAATCCCACAGTGGGATAGGGCTGGTGATGCCCCTGGATCCCTGGCAGTGCCCAAGGCCAGGCTGGACGGGGCTTGGAGCACCCTGGGATAGTGGAAGGTGTCCCTGCCATGGCAGAGGGTAGCACTGGATGGGCTTTAAGGTCCCTCCCAACCCAAATCTTCTGTGATTCTCTGAACTGACCGCGAGCATCCATCCCCTCCCAAATATTTTGAAAGAAACAGAGGAAGGGTGAAGCATGATGAGGACTGGGACCACCATATTCAGGGTTATTCTAACTTTGACTCAGCAAAGTAGATCTGGAAGCCTAAAAATAGCTTAAAATCACATTCTCTCCCTCTGTGATCCCCAGGCAATTCTTCTGAGAGCCACACCTCTAGGTCAGGAATGGCATTTCTCACCAATTGACCCAGGAACTGCAGGGCAGCTGGGCTGAAAATAAAAATACTTCAAATCAGTCACTCTTGTATGAGATGCACAAATCCAAGGATAAGGCTAGCAGCAGCCAGATGGATGAAAAATTACACTTAAAAAAAAAAAAAAAAGGCAGAGCAGAACAACCAAAAACTCCCTGGCAGAATATTTCTTTTTTTGTTGGGTAATTCTGACTAATCAAAACAGAAGCACCAGAAACATGTCAGGATTCACATCTTGTTTAAAAACTGCAAAGAGCCGTTTACTGGTGCTGGAACACAACATTTCAACACATCTGAAACAGAGTGCTGCAATTTTCCAATCTGAAAATATATTCTCAAGATTTTTACAACACTCTGGGATAATATCAGCTAAAAAGGCAACACTGGGGAAAACATTACATGTTCATGCATCTCTAATGGTCTGAAATGAAGGTAGAGCTTGAAGATAATTTGTTTTCCAGGAGTAAAATGGGGTTATTTAGGGGAAAACCATGCAAAGTTACAGCTTTTCCCATATTCTTGAAAGACCAGTTTCCACCCAGCACTTCTCAGGTACAGGTAGGGATGTATCATTCATAGCAAGGAGATGCCATGAGCAAGAATGAAATATGTTGTTAAAATTCTTTTTTCTCATTTACATTAATGCCTTGAGCAAGCAAAACATCTTTTCACAGAAATACAGAATTCTTGGTCTTGGAATGGACTTTAATGATCACCCCATTCCAACCCCCTGCCGTGAGCAGGGATGCCCCTCATGCTGCCCATCCAACCTGGCCTTGGATGGAACCAGCTCCCTCTCGCAGGACGAGCAGGGTACATTCAGGTTCCCTGACATTCCATGGCTGGAAAAGGATAAATATGCTGAAATTAAAGACTGCAAGAGGGAACAGAGTTACAGAGCAACCTGAATAGCACCAACCCAATATCAAAACTTGATATAAGCATCAAGCTCCTCCGCCTCAGAAAGGACTGAAATCCTTGCATTAAGGGAGTTTACATAATTTGGAGTTACATCCACATCTCTACCTATTTTTATCTCAAACCTACAGCCCTGTTCACAGCAAGGAACTTTCTGCAAAATTCTCATTTTGTTGCTTTAACTTGACAATAAATGCTGATTCCGCTCACCCTCACAGAGTTAGATAATGTCTGTCACACGCCCTGTTCTGCAGCTTCTTTTCCTTTATTTTATTACAAGCATCATGAAATCCAAACACTGAAGTGTTTTCCCCTTCAAATTAACTGTGTACCTGAGCCATGCCTGCTCAGTAGTAAAATTCCAGCTTTTCAGCCCCACAACCCTTGGCAATATAAATCCTGCAAGATCATTTTGAGGTAAGTTAATTACAGGCTTGAATTTTAAATGCCTGCTTCATGTTGTTCTCCTTTGAGTCAATAATTCCTCCAGACTGCACATCATCCTGTCATTCAGCCAGGCTGCTGGATAAAAACACCACACAGCCCCTGTTTGCTGTAAACCTTTTGCCGTTCCCTGGCAGTGATTTAATACTTGAATATTCGTGTTAATTTTCCCATTCTGACCTGCAGCAATGGAGATATTTGATCACTCCTGCAGCAGCCCTTGTGTAAAGAGTATTTCTTGCTCTGGTTTAACATATACTAATAATGACATCTGTGCTGGCACTTCCCCAAGAGTTTTTAAGAAAAAAGTCCGATTCATCATCAGCTTTTCCACAACTGGGACATGCAGACATGGGCACAGGACTTTTTCAACTCTATTTACACTCAAGCCAGGCCTCTAGGATCAGGAATGTATTTCTTAATTTCAATTCCCTCCACAAATCACACTGAATTTTGCGATAGGAGAATAAAGATGCCAACACAGTGCATTATCCATTTTTAAAGGACTTGGAAATTTAAATCTGTACTGTATTGTGGGGGGGGAAACTTACTGGTTTTCTCCATGATCACTCTAATTATTAATTTCTATGTGAAAGCAAAAAAATCCTTAAAATATTGCAAAAAACTCTGGATGGTATATCCAAAAGGAGGTGCGCTTGAAATCAGTATTCACCACAAACATTAAGATAAAAAAACCCTATTCCTTCAAAGGATCTGGGTGCAAAAAACCCGAATTCCATGGCTGCATATGTTGACTCTCCTTATTCTCAGGGCTCCTGCCCTTGAATGTTGCTGATATTTACTCTGTGGAATAATATTAATAGAAAATAAGAAGTTCTCTCTTTTTTAAACATTCTATGCAGCACTCCCAGTTTCCCTCCAAACTTTAACACACTTCTACATAATATTTATAGCAAAAAATTCCTCTCATTTTTAGTGGGGGTGTAGAGAGAGGGATTAAACAACAGGATTATTTTCTCTTCCTGTAATTCACGACATGGGCACACAACCAAGTGATGGAGGAAAAGTTAAATAACTGTCCCAGAAAAACATGGAGGTTAACATGGACTCAGTTACCACGGAAGCGAAAATGAGCCAAGAAGTAGCAAAGTGTTTTTGAAGGCTGCCATGAAAATAGGTGGCAATTTACATATTCATTTTCACTTTTTTTTTTTTTTTTTTNTTTTTTTTTTTTTTTTTTTAAGGCAACAAACCCTAGGGAACATGGCCAGAACTCCATGGACAATAATGCATCAAAAACTGACAGAGGGAAGATAAAACTACCTGGCACAGAGCTAAGTGGTGGTTAAGGACCTTTCTTCTGCCTGCCACAGTGTCACATTAGACATCCTTCTGAAAAACCACACTTTGTCTCCAAAGCCCGGATTTCCCTAATGATGCCATCTGTAAATGTCTGTGCAGGTGTGCAGTGCAAAGAGAAATGGAGCTGCTTTAGCAGCAGCACTGTCCTCTCACAGAGAGCAGCCTCAAACCCAGCAGATTTCACAAGGAAACTCCCTGGACAATTCACCACAGGGATTGTCTCTCGGGATCCCTTTCCTGCTGTCACCTCCCTCAAATGATTCATCTTTGATCCATTCTGATCCTTAAGGTCCCTTCCAACCCTAACCATTCTATGAGTTTACATACCAAAACAACATTTTCTATTGAAAACTTGTCCTGGGTTACAGTGTATTCTATTACCATCCTCATGAGCTGCTGAAACCAGGTGTAGCAATGTTCTTTGCCTCCTTCCTCTGGACTATCTCCTGTTAATGGCCCATCAAGGCCTTGCCCATGACTCACAGATAACAGATCCTGGACTATCTCCTGTTAATGGCCCATCAAGGCTGTGCTCCATGACTCACAGATAACAGATCCTGGACTATCTCCTGTCAATGGCCCATCAAGGCTGTGCTCCATGACTCACAGATAACAGATCCTGGGCTATCTCCTGTTAATGGCCCACCAAGGCCTTGCCCATGACTCACAGATAACTGATCCTGGGCTATCCCCTGTCAATGGCCCATCAAGGCATTGCCCATGACTCACTATCCCATTGTGAGATGCTCCACCCAGGGGGAAGGAGCCAAGCATTCCCACCTGGATATAGTCTGAGATTTGGAACGGCACAGCAGCCTTACCTACTGGATTGCCAGAGAACAAGAGCTGCACAACCACCACCAGACTTCCCGAGGAGGACCAGACCTTTCCTACAAGATCACTACTTCAACAGAACCACTTCAAAGAGAACTGCAGCTATCACCTGATGGGACTGCTACCACCACCCTGCCCAGAAGGGTGTCAAATTGGACCCTGACTCTGTCAGGTTAAACCAGTGTTTCTGTGTTATTTCTCTGTTATATATCTATATTAGTAAGAGAACTGTTATTCCTATTCCTCATATCTTTGCCTGAAAACACCCTCAATTTCAAATTTATAATAATTCAGAGGGAAGGGGGTTGTATTTTCCATTCCAAGGGGGGCTCCTGCCTTCCTTTGGTAGACTCCTGTCTTTCAAACCAAGACAAAACTCTAACTAATACCCCTATATTCCACACGTGAATTACTTTTCTTTCTCTCCAACAGCTTACCTCCAGAGTTCCACAGAAATGTGTTTGCCAGTAAATAAACACAAGTTTATCTCTGAAACCAACCTCTAATTTTAGAGAAAAGATGAATTTTAGCACATTACTGATGGGTGCAAAGTTTTTGTCACTAAAATTATTTGGTTTTATCCTATGCCTCCATCCTAATTATCAACTGCAGAGAGACTGAAGGGAATTGCAGCGCTGTGATCAGCAACACTGACCTTTTTGCCTTTTCAGTACTTCTGTTAAGTCAGTTAACCCAGGCAGCAAAATTAGAACAGAGACTGACACTGGAGTAAACACCAGGAAAGCAGTGAAAATGGTGTGAAATTACCCTTCTCCCTCCCTCCTTGCAGCATTAAGAGCAGAGCCTCAGCTGAAACCTCAGTCTGCTAAATTAGGCAGAGGTTTGGAAAAGAAAGTTCTGATTGTTAATCATGAAATGTGCTGTAATCTTCTGCGAGGCAGCTCTAACCTCCTCAATCAGCTGCATTTTCTTACTTAATTACATGATTTTAAGTACTTCTAAGGAGGTGCTGTCAGATTTATCCTGGAGTTCTCCTAGACATTCCCACTGTAGTCATGGTGATGATATATAGAAATGGACAAAATGCCAGAGACCAGGGAAAATGTCAGAGCTACGGAACACCCACACTTGCTCCTTGCCTAGAATTTACTCGGTATTTTGGAGCTGGCTGGAAAGACTCTCTGAGTGTACTAACAGACCAAAATAACAAGATTAATAGCAGATGTATAATCTTATTGCTAAACACACACTGGGGTAATTTCCACCTCTAGGAGTAGCTCACAACTGTTTGGGAGACCCATGGCACAAGACACAGGTGAGGAAAGGGCAGCAGCATGTGCAGAACATGCCTGGATCTGGATCCCACCGGGATCTCATTCCCTCTGCAAACACAGCCCTGCTCTGCAGGAACAATCCCTGCCATGCTGGCTAGCCTGGCCTAGGAGCCAGCTCCCATTATTCTGAGTCCTGTAAGATGCCTCCAGGCTGCTGATTACTCCCCGCTGAGATGCAGGAAATTATTGTTACCTGCATATTTATAACCAGCTGATGGAGCATTAGTGGCAGTGGGGAAAACAAATTATAAATATTTGTTAATTCCGCAGGCTCTCACCAAACCTTCATTTTCTCTAAATATTCTGCCTACCAGCATCTATTTTACAAGACCTTCACTAC
Source organism: Mystacornis crossleyi (assembly GCA_013400655.1). Taxonomy (NCBI): domain Eukaryota; kingdom Metazoa; phylum Chordata; class Aves; order Passeriformes; family Timaliidae; genus Mystacornis; species Mystacornis crossleyi. The sequence goes on from VYZQ01063752.1 coordinate 11,034, forward strand.
TGGTGAGTAGCACACTGTGATACCATTAAAGCAATCACTAGTTCAGTTCCTAACAGAAAGGTTGAAGTATCATGGTGCATATTTGTTCTCCCAGGAGGCTGCTCAGCTCAGCTCCTTGTGGAACACCCTGACTGTCATTTAGCCAAATTTCCTGCCAAAGAAGCCTCCTTAATTTAGAGCAAAGCGAACATGGTTCTTTTCAGATGAGACTACATAACAACCAAGCTCCTGATTTTCAGTTCCTAGCCCAGATAAGAGTTAAATTTCCTTGGTAACCCCCCAGTGAGAGCAAACTAAAGACAAGAGGGTTCTCACTTCATGCCAGCTGTAGATCTCATCTTCAGCTCTGGGAATTACCCGAGCTGAATAAATGGGTGAATAGCTCCCATCTTGGGTTCGTTTGCCTTTTATTACTACTTCCTACCAAGTTTGACTCCCATTTCTGCAGTTCACACCTGTAGAAGTGTGGCTGCTGCTCCGATAGCATCTGAGAGCTCCCAGCAGTGGGCTCGGTGTGAACTGTGTTCTCCCTATTACAGAGATCTGGTTATGAGCACATCATTCCTCACCATCCACGAATGCAGCTGAAATTCTTATCTTTATAGAGTAAGGAGGTCAGCATTTACAGCTGCATGCACAGGCAGCACTCAGTACTACAGGCAGAGTTCACCTGTTCATAATTTTTATGGTCTGTAATCCATTTCAGATTGAAACATTGCCATCTTTACGGGGGTCATGCGGACAGTTTTTCTTACGCTGTTCCAAATAGATTTTTGTTGTGTTTTCTTCCCTTGCTTTGCAGTGAGCAAAGGTGCAGAACACCCCGAGGAAGTGTGAAGCAGGAGGCAATCAGTTCTCACTTTCAACGGGTAACAACTCTTTTCTGCTCTCAGAAAAAAAAAAATTAGAGGGTATGAATCAAGAGCAGAGCCAGAAATTAGAAAAGGCCACATCAGCTGGGAAAGAGACGCAGGAGCAGCCACCAAGGTAAAGCAGTTGAGGATAATAAGCTCCCGTCCATCTCCATTTATCACTACACAGAGATATTCTGGAACAGAAAGTGCCGGAGCTGCCAGAATCACAGCACACAAGGCGTGACACATTCCCAGAGCGGCCCTGGTGGGACCAGGGGCTGAAATCCCATTTCCTGCCGGGTGCAGGGTTGCGGGGCCTGACGTGTCTTTCCCTCATGCTGCTGAGTGCTGATAAGCATTCGCTCTCTGCAGCTCTCCTGTCGCTCCCCAAGGCCGTCCCGGCGAGTCAATAGCGCGCATCCCGCCGGGTCGATATCTCCGCTGATCCTGCTGTCCCTGAGGCAGGGGAGTTATCAGAAAGATTGGGCTGCTTGGGCTCACGTCATTCATTTTGGGAATGCTGGTGGCTCCCACGGGCTCACTGCAGGGACAATCTGCTGCCATGGACAGACACGGTGGGAAACTGCCGGAGAGCACAGCCAGGGCACAGAGGCCAGAGCAGCTTTTCTTCTGTGGGTGAAGGATTAACAATTAAATCAAAGCCACAACCACAAATTGACTGGTAATTCCCAGCTTTGTGCATAAACACGGTTTTCATTCCAAAGTACCTGTGGGAGTCATGGCTAAATTCTTGCTTTTGTCTGAATTAGCAGAGCTGGTGTGACCAACCCAGAAGCTTCAGGACTGAAGATTTCTGTTCATATAATGAGCACTGCATAACACTAGAAATTATTTTTCCCCACTCCTTTTATTATAATTATTAAAATTTCTCTGGTTTGGGTTGGTTAGGTGCCTATCCAGTAAAGATGATTTTCCAGAAGCAGCAGATTTATTGGGGAATAGTAAAGCCTAGAGTCTGGCATTTATTCCTACACCAACTCAAAATGAGGACATGCTAATGGATATTCATATGTATTTTTTATATTTTCATGGCTCCTGCTATGTCTTGGTGGATGGAGGGAACCCCTGCCAGTCCCTTCCTCTGGTTCAACATCCAATTCTCCTCAAAGACTCTAAATAAGCTCAAAGTTAATTCAGGTATTGCTGAATAGGAAGCTCCTTACACACACAGGGCCCTCTGAATTTTCAGAGCATCATTAGGCTTTTGAAATTAGGAGCAAATCCCCTGAAACACAAGAAATGCTGGCAAATAAAGGGATTGAAGAGTCACCATGAGACAGAATTTAGTCAGAGCACCTCAAAAATTACTCATTCCATCTGCAGCTCCATTTCTCAGCACATTCCTCTATTTAAATTTGCATAATTAAAGAAGTTGTCTTTACAACTGACAAATCCTAATTAGATGTCCCAGGTAAGATTAAAAATGAAAGGTCACCGACAAACAAAACCCGAAGCTTTCTTCTTTCTTTCTCTGTAAGGTATTAAAATATCCTTAAAGAACATATTTATAATTTGATGAGTTTAATCTTAGAACAGCCTTAAGACTTTCAAATTTCATCTCTGCTACTTTTCCTAGAGGCCTTTTTGGAAGTCTAGAGATCTTTTTACAAGGGATTTTTTTCATCAGAGAAGACAAATTCTTATTTATCCAAACCAGCTCTTTAGGAAAGCATGAATTATCTTTTCCTCTCTCATCTATTTAAGATTCAGATCCATTTGTGATCACAATACTGTAACATCTGCCTTCTGGGGAAAGAAAAGACCAGACATGATTTCTCTGGACAATTTTTTTTTTTTTAAATCAAG
>VYZQ01063755.1:6149-16838 GCA_013400655.1 Mystacornis crossleyi
TAACACTTTGTATTAAAAAAAAAAAAAAAAATTGTGTCTGTAGAGTTGCCTCCTAAATTTAAAGTAGCAACCAGATTGGTTTTTCCTAATCAGAAGGTCATAAAGTTTGCTTAGGGGGTGGCATGTGGTGGTGGTGGTATTTATGTGACAATTCCAACTCCACTGCTTGTGTGAAATGGGCAATCTTTCACAGTCACCAGGTTTGCAGAAAATTTCAAGTGCTGAAATCACTCTTCTCAGAAAGAAATGAAAAAGTCAGACTAAAAAGCAAAACTGTTAAGAGTTCAAAATGAGGTGAAATGCTGTTCAGATTTTCAGAAGCCTCACTTTTGTATTTCCCAAAATAATGCTGCCCATCATCTGTTTCTGTTTCTTACATCACTTTGCATATTTAAATCTGTTTATTCTCATTTTCTTTTAGGTCATCCTGATCCTTACCAAGTATTACCATACTGACATGGGGAAAGTTCTGGAGAGCTCTCTGTGGAGGTAAGTTCTCTGCTTTTTCTATAACCTTCCCCCCTGCCATTCTTGGAATAGGTCCATCGCTTCCCTTTCCAGACTGCTGCTGAGTTGAGTTGGTAGCTGACTGATGCTGTTGTAGTAAGATTATCCAGATTGTCATCAGCTCTTACTCCCTCTCTTCCTTGAATGCAGTTCCTGTAGTTGAATTAGAGTTTGTAATGAGTTTTTAACAGTAAAGAATGAGAGAATATAAGGTACCTCCTTGATGCCACTTTGCAAGTTTCCATGCTTTTCCTTTTCCTAGAAATTTTGCATCAAATTTACTTTAAAAGTTTGAAAGGCTTACTGTGTTGGGATGTGTCTTTTGGGAATTCTTGCTGCTTGAGTAGTGTACTGAGGTTAGTAAATAATCCTGCTTTGGAAGTAGTTATGATTATCTGGATGAAATATACCAGCAGTGTAGGTTATATTGTGTTTTATGACAACTGGGAATAGATAGTAATCCAAAAAAATTTCTAATCTGATTCTCATTCCCATCATATTTTTGAATTAAGATACTAATATGCTTGTTGCCTGTGTATGCACAGGTTGCCTGCTCAGGTGTATATCAGCACAAAAGCAGGGCTAAGGTTATACTAGTCACACTGGTTATTTTTTCAGGTCTTAGTTGTGTTTTGCTAAGGGGGCTCTCTGTGCTCTAATATATTTTTCTTGGTGTGTGTATAAATTTGTTTTATCTCTGTATATATTTTCCACAACAAATTCTTGCTAGACCCATCATGTACATTTGAAAAGCAAAAGCATTTCACTGTTATTGATAAATATGATACTGTGCCAGTATTTGCTCTGCTAGTTTTGCTGATTATCTCTAGCAGTAGAAATAAATGACAGGAGACTTAAACAGTCATATGTCAAATTCAAATGTAGCTCATAAGCTTCAGGTCTAGAAACAGTTTATCTAAAACCCTGTAGTTTAGTTACTTTAAACTTCATGCTGTCCCAAGAGCTTGTATAGGGACTTGACCATCAGCTGTGTGTGTAAGGACCTTTACAGAGACAATCCAAGAAGCGTACTGGGTAAGAAAATAGGGAGTGGGAAATGTCTGTGTCCAGGACATGCTGCAAAACAGCCTTGTTACTTATTTTGAAGACGTGGCATTGTTTTAACCTTGTGAGGTTTCTCAGTGACAGTGCTTCTGCAACACCTTGTTGTCATATCAGTGTCTGCATAGTGCTCAGTCTGCCCAGGGCCAGTGGTCCCTACAGAATAAGGGTATTTTTGAGTAAGAAAGAAACTTCTAGTCATAAGAAGGAGGTATTCAGGAAAGAGAGTAAGATCAAATGGAGACTGTTTAGCATTAGCTCAAGACTGGCCTTTTTAGGGCTACGACAGTTCATTTGTAACTATGCTTTCAAGATGCAAAATTAATTGCACATTTGTTTCTGTTTTAATTGTTGTCCAACATCTTGTGCAAATAAGACAACCAAATGACAGTTTGGATACTCCCAACTGCGTAAGCACACACTGCTTTCCTATTATTTGCCAGTGGCCCATACAACATGTGCAATACAGTTCAAGTTTTGCAGTCCATACTTCAGGGTATCTATCATAGTCTTTTAAACATTTTCAGCTGGATTCTTCAAAATAAACTCTTTGCTCTTTTAAAATAAACATAAAACTGGCTTCAGATAATGTTTCTTTCTTTTGAAAACACAAACACTAAAAACAAGGTCATTCAGACCTTGCTGACAGCTGGTGTAAAGAACTGGTGTGAACTGCATTCAAATAAAATCAATACTAGTGTGCATCATCTGGAAATCATGTCTTTTTATTTACAAGTAATAGATGTACCAGATACTTTGGTACTGGCACAGGTCATGGTACTGCCCCAAGGGCTGGGCATAGATGTCCTCAGGGCTCCTCAGTGGTGTCAGGCTTTGGGGATGTGCCAGGTGCCCATGGCCCCATGAGACACTTTAGTGTGGCACAGATGGGACCTCGGGGGACTCTCCCCGGGTATGTCTTGCAATTTCACAGGCCACAGTCCAGCCAGGGTCTGAACATCAGGGTGCATTGGGCTGCCCACTTTGTTAAGAGAGCCCCTGGGAGCTCACTCCTTTGATGTGATGATGCCCAGAACGTGCTGAGCCGGTGGTGGGGATGAAAGCAGGGGATTGTTGACCAGACAGGCTGGATGGGTTCTGAGTCACCTGGTCTAGTGGAAGGCTCCCTGCCCATGGCAGTGGGGTTGGAACCAGGTGGTCTTTAAGGTCCCTTCCAACCCAAACCAAACCATTCTATGATTCTATGGTTTCTACAACCAGGATGGAAATGCTGAAAGGAGGTAAGTGCTTAAGATGAGCGCTTGCGCCAGGGTTTGCTACCTAGCTGATCCATGCCTGGGTGTGTTCTGGGCTCACCTCCTTCCTCCAAATCTGACCCCTGTGACTAACAAGAGACACGTACAGTTGTCAGCCTGGAAGAGTTACAAAGTGCTTGGATCTACAAAAGTGCAAATCAGACCAACTACTGCAAAAGTATCAAATAGTGCCCCTCTCTGTTGAGACGTAGCTCACTATTTGTACTAAATAACTGAATGAAGCTGCCTATGTGGTCAGGGGACTTCTGTGTTTTTCCCTCTGTAAAATGGTTGGAGCTTCACCAGTTTTCACCCATGTTTGCTGATGGAACTGAGGTGTTATATTCACAGTGGCAGCCTGCCCAGAATGTATAGTGTATATATTTTCCAACTTTTTTTAAAAATTCTCTTTTGCATTCTTCTTTTTTGTATCAAACAAATATACAGTAAAACAGTTGTGAAAAACTATACAGGTTTTTCATGTCAGCAGAGAAATGCCATTAACGTGTTTTTGTGCCCTAGTGGGAATAGACCCTCTCCAGTTATTTCCTGAATTGGTCCAATGATTTCGTTCCTATCTTGCCTGGCTATAACTACCTTTGTTGCTGGGGGGTCTGGACCCGGCAAACTGCGGACCCCAGGGGAGCGGGGAGTTATAGGAACAAAGACAAAGGACTTCCGGACGCTCTCTCCTGGGCAGGATTCTTGTAGGCGTTTATTGGATCATCGTCGACAGGAAAGAGAGTGAGGGGGAGTTTTGGTGGTCTTTATAAATCTAAGATGTTCGGGGGAGCCGATGAGGGCTTGGTTTGCTTACGTGACTGGGAAGAGTGCAGGGGGCCTGGTCAGGGGAGAGGTCTGGGCAGGGGATTGTGTTCATACAGAAATAATGTCATTCAGTGCCATGCAAAACTAACTATTTGTGCATTACCACACCTGGCTGGATAATACCAGAAATTATAGTCTCTAAGTCACGAAGTGAAAATGAACTAGTTTTATAAACTGATCGGTTCTGACCAGGGTAATGTTTTTGATGTTAATATCCCAATTTCTCTTTCTGATCAGTAAATATTAACCTACCTTGGTGTTCATCAGTTATTTTGTTCCTTGAAACTGCATTTTTTATCTTCTAAAACATATTTCCACTTCTTCACTTTCCTATTCTCCCACCACTCAAAAGAATTATTTTCTCCTCGTTTAGCGGAACAAAGAATGAGAAAGGATGGTCCAGTGATACTTGTTTGTTCTTGGTGACCTTGGAGCTGCAGTCAGGCTTTTAAGAGTGATGCAAATGGTGGTGAAAAACACCAGTCAGAGGTACATGCCTGGGTGGAGGGGCTCTATGCAGGAAGATTTGCAGTTGGATCTTGGTGACGCATTTTTGTGCCTCTGCAGGGCATTATCAATTTGTGTAGGTAACTTATGCCTGCCCACACAAGTCAGATTACAGGCTTGGGAGGCCTAAATTTGAATTACCTTGGAATTTTTCATTGTTGAATAAATAGGGAAAATAGTGCTGTGTAATGAAAGTCTTAACAAGTTTTTTACTAGTGACACCCATGTCTGGTTACACCAAAGAGGTGAAGACAAAATCTTCATGGAAGCATGCAGTTAGAAAATACCAGACTGTGCTTCTTTAGTCAGCTATTTCTGCTGCTTTCCTGATTTGCTTATTAAGTAATTGTCAAGGTGTAAATTGTACAATTATTTGACTCAAAATAAGGTAGAGAGATAAATAGAGATGATGTTGGTTGACTTGAATATAAACTAAAAATAACTTTTTGAAAAGAAACAGAGCATTGTTTTCAGGTCTACTTTTAGAGTTTCTAAACTGTGGTACATATTGGGAATACAGGTTGGTTGTCATGTTAGATATCATTAGCATAATGAAAAAACTGAGAATTCAAGTACTTAAAGTTGTGCATACCTAGAAGATACTTTACATATTAGAGCTGTTCTTGTCAGAGTCCACACGTGTATTTATCCAGCACATTTACAGTAGGAAGGGGTTGAATCCAACTGACCATTTAGGTTGAGTATGTATTTCCATATGCTTTATGGACCCATTTGTGCACAAATACATAGGTACACATCTATTACAACCTCAGGTACCTGCTTGAATCTGTTGAATGCCTGCAACTTTAGATGTAAGTATTTGAATTTTACAATCAAATAGTTTAACTTTGAATTAGTAACCACTTATAAATTAATGCTAATACTTATCTGAGTTAATTATTCCTAATAGTGCCTATTGGAAATATAGATGATTATTATTATTATTCCATTTTATACATGGGACAACTGAGATGGTGATATCGCTGAAGGTTATGTAGTGGTGACTCAGCACTGTATGGCCATGGAATTACCTTCCAACCCTGTACGTAGACTGGCTCAGAGTCCTGTTACTGGCAGGCATGCAGCCTTCCCTTTCTTAGCTTGATCTAAGCAATGAATAATAGATGCTGCTGATGATTGCTAATAAAGTTTTGATTGCGTATTATCAAGCTGTAATGATACAGTAGCGCTAAAGTGGCTTGCTGTGTAATTGCCGTTGTTCCCAATGGCATCACCATGTTGTTATTGCTTCACCACAGCAAAACAAATGGCATTACTTGATGTTAACTGCACTGTTGGATCTGCTTAGCACTGCCTGCTGAATGCTAGATAGGCCTATGCTCAGAGATGTTGTGTTGTTTTGCCCCATGTTATCAGTAAAGAAATGCCAAATGATGAAACAGACTTCCCCACCTCCTTAAATATATTTGGATATCCCAGCTGAACTTTCTGGGACTCCTTACTCCCAGGGCAGCCTGAGGGGGGAGCAAAGTCGGAGCGCTGTAGGAGGAGGTTGTACAGATCGGTGGCTGGGCAGGTGGAGGTGAGAGCAGTCGGGAGAACCTCACAGACAGCATCATGCCTGCCAGATCTCCAGGAGTCAGGAATATCCTGTCTTTGGTGGCACAGCTCTGTCTGACTGCACCCACAAGAAGCCACCTGTTCAAGGACAAGACTCACTTGTGCAAGCCCACTGGCCATCAGGAGCAATTGGTGCACAGTGACTGTTGGGTCTTTGGGCATTTACAGAGTGCAGACCTACACTAAGGCGAAAATCCAGACTACAAAGAGCTGGAGATTCTTTTAAGGTGGATACAGTGAACAACATATGACTCAGGAAAGTAACATTTCCAGGTGGCTCACAGAATGTGTGAAAATGAGTATGGACATTTGTTTCCAAAATCTTTGGACTTGTAGGTTAAATTCATTTCACCTGTTTCCTGAAATTAATTTAAAAAGGAAGACAAAACCCCTTAATGTACAGTTCAGTGCCCCAGTGAAATTTTTGGTATGAAGTACTGCTTAATAAATGAGCAACTGTATTCTGCAACAACTTGCATTTCCAGATGGCCTTCAATTGTTGCTCTGCTTTGAAAAGTGACTTTGTAGAAAAGGGCCCCAAGGGATGGAGTTACTGAGTCTGTGATTCTCATATCAAATTTTCTCTTTCCAAGTTGAAAAGGAAATGGATTTCTAATTATTAGCCCAGTGAACTCAGCTTGGGATCTAATGTCTAGCTGTGCTTTCTCTAGCTAATATATCATCTTGAGTAATGCAAGTTCTGCAGTCAAAATAGACTGTCCTCAATTATACCTGTGCAGCTCTTTTGTACTCCTATTATATCCTTATTTACACCTGTTCCACTGAGCAAAGGTTTTGGGCCATAGTGTTGAAAAAGCAATCCTAAAATTAGAATTTTATTTCTCTTACTGAACAACAGATTTTTAATATTCTCTTTGATCATATTTCCATATTCTAATAGTATTTCAAAGACTTCCATTGTCTTTCCTGCAACTTGCATTACCTTGCTAAAATTCAACAGTGCACCATTATGAGTTGAATTGTGCGGGAAAGTCTTTATTTTAAATTTATGCTGGACATTTAAAATGAGCTGTAAAACTGTAGTTAAAACATGGATGTAGTGGGTTGTAGCATGTCAGCAATGTTTTATCATGGGTTTCAGGTAGGAAAAATATGTGGAAGATAAAGGCGATTAAATAAGCATGTCTTGTCAAACCTTGGAATCTGCAAGGTACTGAAGAGGTGATTATTGATGGTTTTTAATGGGAAGTGGAATTGATTCAGGAGCACAGAGGGTGCTGATGTTGCCGTGTGTGCTCTAATGGACACACGACCTACCATCGACTTTCTGAGTCCAAGGCACAGCACACTGGCTTGGCAGTAACCTTGCTGGTACCTTGGTGTTGCACCTCATCTTGCTACATGTTTTGGCTGTAGCTTTTGGCTGTTCAGCAGAGGAATGAAATTTGGCTGTGGATACTTGGGACTGTGCTCCAAGTTGTGACCTGTAGACTCCTCTGAAGGAGATGTCTTTTAAAAGGCTCTCCAGTGCATGGGTTTTAGATTAAGCAGGTACTTTTATGTCTGTGTTGCCATAATAAAATTTAAAGATTATTTTGATGTCTTAGTATGTGTAAAGGTCTGAACTGAAAAAAGTATATCCCAGAAGCAAGTAAAAGCTACCAAATAAGTCTGTCCAAATTTCTTTACTGAATATCTGTTGGTCACAGATGAGAGTGCTGTGTCATAACTTCTTTTCCATGTCTTCAACAACCTGGAATAGTGATGATGATTTTGAATGTTAACATGTTTCTATACTAGCTTGTGATCACATAAAGAATATGTGACTTGCGGATTACGATCCAGTTAGAAAGCTGTGATTTATGTAGTTAGGAAAGGGCTCTTGCAGCACATTTGTGTTTATTGAAGCTGATTGCAGCATGGCTGCTGTACATGTTAAATACATCTTGGACCTCGGGAATTTTGCTGCTTTACAGGTTAATTTTTTTTTTTCCTTTAATTCTCCTTCTGGAAAATGAATTAAGTCATTGCAAGCTATAACTCATAATGAGTGAGTCTATTGAGAAAGAATAACCATTTATTTTAAATGGCTTAAGAATCCTCTTCTATTGTTTGAATAACTTGAGCCTAAGAAATAGAATTTCTGATTGCTTTAACTAGTGCTGCAGACTTTGTGGGAACTATACCACAGGTTCTTGTTTTAAGTAGACTCTGGTTAGGACTGATGGTAACAGAATTGATCTTTCCTTCCCAAGACCCATGCAGGCTGGTAGCAGTAGGATGTTTACGAAAGTTGCTTCACTGGTGTTTCCTCAGGTTTGTCATGGTATCTTATTGAATAAGCCTCCCTACAAAAATGATCCTCTTTCTTGCCAGCCTCAGCAGACAAGTTTAAGGTGAGAAAGAAACGCTGTCTTTCTATGCATTAGTCATCCATGGGGCTTGTGATTTACTTTTGCCCTCCATACCCTGCATAAAAGAGGGAAATTTTGCCCATGATCCACTTCTATGTGAGCAAACTGAGAACTGCAATCTTGGAGGTTTTATTGTGGCATGATTCCTCTCTACTAAAAAAACAGTCGAGGCATCAGTTTTTTTGGTAATTGGAGGTACTTTGCTACATTGTCATCCATTAACTTTGCTACTCTGTCATCAGGCTGGCACAGCAGGGAGATGCAGGGCCCATAACCTGGGGCAGATGGAATGACACCATATATATACACATAAAGCAATGTTTCCTTTGCCACTCTGTGAAATGAAATAAATAAGAAACCATAATCAAAGCAGCTAGTTTCATTGCTCATCACATTTTCATGATGATGAATGATGTATAAAAAGTGGGATAGGATATTTTTTAAAATCTTTAAAGGGTAAAATCATGGCTTTGGGGAACTTGTGATAAGATACATATGACATTCCTCTCAGCAACTAGTGATGCTGCTGGTTCCACCTTCAGCCTACTATGTGACCTTTTTTGAGAACCTGCCATTACTGCCCTTTTCTCACTTGGTCTTTGACCTGTTTATTTCTCTGAAATTTGGAGAACTCACTGTGGGATCCCCATCAGTGCTGGGGCTGTAATACTGCATTAATACAAATAACAGGAGGGAGCTGTAATGTTTATGGATGTTTAATGTTTGTGTCATTAAAGTTTTTGGCTGGAGCCTGAGAAGGACAGGAGTCCATCAGAGAGCACTGACATGCCATGAGACTCACCTGAAAGCACCCATATTTTCCCTACAAGGCAGCTGATGGCGCAGTGCCTTTTCGTAGCTGATGTTTGGAAAATGCTGTTTTGCAACCCCCTATTGCATCTCTTAGAGTTGAGCACCTTGTGCACTGATGTGATGTGTGGAATGTGAGCAGCTTCACTTGCTTCTGCAGTACGTGCAGTCTGGCCAGAGCATCCACTGTGAACTGATTGCAAATTAATTTGGTTGTTGGGACTGAATGAATGAACAGCTGCATGGTTAATTATGCAGAATGGTATAGAAAAATGTAGTGTTAATGTTTTATACCCTCATTATCCGTGCAGTATGGAATATATTTTTCAGTGTGAAAATAACAAAGGCAATATTTCCCACATAACTTATTTATTAAGATCATTGTATTATTAGGCAGCTTTCTCTGCTTTAATTTGGTAAGAGTTGGGACAATTAAAAACTCCATACAGGCCAGTTTTTAAAATGTAAATATAGTCCTGTGTGCTGAAGAATTTGGGAGTGTGGGTAGTTGACAAATATGAAATGCATTCTACAGTAAGATTTAAATGTCTTGATTTTTTTTTTTTTAATTTTTTTATTTTGCCTTCTGAAATACAGAATATTAGTTGAGGGCTTTTCCTCCCTCTTCCTGCAGCCTCTCATTGAAAATGATGACTGATAATTTGTCAAATATAGTCAACTGAATCTCTGTTCCACCTAATCTTTTAAATATTATTTTGTGGGGTTTATGTGTAAGTTGAGTTTATTCCTTCCTGCTTCTTCTCTGCCTATTTCTCCTTTGGTATATTTTCCATCTACATCATTCAGCATATAGAACAGGGCTAGCAAGTTATTTCGTTTCAACAAATACCTATTCTTGAGCTAACTTTCAAGAAGGATATTTCACTTTCTCACTGATTTTCTCTCCTAGAGGCCTTTTTTTGCTAGCTGTTACCCTCCCTGTTTCATAGGACTGGTTTGTCTCTTCCGGGCCTGACTGCTTCAGTCCAGACTGGAGAAGCTCCTTTTTAGATGAGGTGTTAAGTGTCTAAGTTTTTGTATTTTGGCTTAAGATATCAGCTCCAAACCTGATTTCTGAAGCTGCTCTAGAGCTGATGTCCTTCTGATGGCAGAGCTTTCTCCTCATAGTTGCTTTGACAGACTGTAGGTGTTTTAATGACCTGTGAATACATTTTATCTCAGCTTTCTATCACAGGATCTGAAATTGTAATTTTGAGCAAGAGTGGGGCAATACTTGTTACCACCTATTTGTTGAAAAGCATCTGTGTGCGTTAATNGTTTCAGTAATTATTAATTTGCTTTTTCTTCATCCTGACATGTAAAATTAGAAAAATAATAGTATTTTACTTTTTATTCTCATTTAAAAATATTTGGAAGCAAAAAATACATGTGATGGAGTTCTGTATGTATGATGATTTCAGGTGCATAGTACTTAAGCTCTTGATGCTTTTTTGGTGCAGTTTTCAGCATGGTTCAGGGTGCTTAGTACTTATGGGGAGGATGCACCAGTAAAAGATTAAACCTCTGCACTGTGAAAGTGCAGCACATTCTGCCAAAGTGTGGAAGCCTAGAGTGAAAACTCCCATGCCTCAGCTTTCCATGTGGCCTCAGGTGAATATATGAATCTGTGTATTCCAGACTGAAAAGCATCCAAGAATCATCTTTAAATAAAATTGAAAAAGGAGAGAAAGTTAATTATTTAAAGACCAGAAAAGTATGTTACAAATATGCTTCATAAAACACCACGACGCCTCCAGGTCACA